>JAZHYW010032032.1:0-31712 GCA_037355805.1 Ixodes ricinus | reverse complement strand
CTAGGACTTCGTTTGTGATATTGATACACTGGTTCTCGCTGTAGATGAGAAAAGTAGTCAGTGCAGTACGACTGTGTGATATGAGATGATGATAATCCTGATAGAGGATGAAAAAGAGAGTGATGATTTTGATTTGTGACAAATCAAAATATGACGAATCCCAACACTGAATACTAGAGGTCACTGCACATAAAACGACAACTTTGTATTATTGCCTCAAAGTACTCAGAACGTTGATTGATAGGCTTGTGGCTGATAGTGGTTTACCTAAATTTTATGTAATTAGATTCCTATATGAAAGAGAACAAATAACATTTCTTTCCCAGGAATTATTTATGTATTCCTGCAGCCTGTTCTTTTAATTACTAGTGCATTCGTTTCGAGGAGCAGGAGGCAAACCATCAACGGTTTCGTCCATTTTGTTTCTGTGATTAAACATAGTTTTATACAGAATTGCGAGTGGGTATACTAGACGCACATACCATACAGACATTTGCACAAACGTAAATGAATTAACGCACTTAACGAATAACTACACACATTGCCGTTTTGTAAACGGCATTCGACATTCGTGTCATTCCAACGTTTCATAAGTCAGAGTTCTAGATCCGCGTGCATGGCAAGTTTACCGTCGCTAAACGCTTGCATTGTTTCCAGTTTTCAGTAACGCTCAAATTTTAATTATCTCGTATGAACTGCCTCAGGCACTCTAGAATCTCAGAAACTTTACACGTGTCGTCAAGGCAAATTTCAATCCATTGCAAGAGCGACGAAAGTCTCTGGCATTATCCAGACTGTTTGAATGCAAATTTGATATACTTATTCAGAGCAAACTGTCTATGCCCCATTTCGCCTCACGATAGCACGCGGAAGACGGTACGAGCCGTTGAAGTCAATCCAACGCAGCGTGAGTGTCACGTGATATTCGAAAGGGGCGCAGTCAGGCGCGGGGCGCCCAGTCACGTGACAAGTTCGCAGTGCCGTATTGGCTGAGATAGCTTGTAGCGTCCACTGCCGTCGTAAGATGCAATAGGCGCACGGCAACGCCCTATTCCCTACAATGCTTCGGACTCATATTTTGTATTTCTGACATTTTCTGGTTTGCGGAGCGCAAGTTCGTCTGCTTCTTTTGCAGGGGTTGTGATGACGTCAGAACGCAGAGCTCTGATTGGCTAGACCTCAGGGTGTCTAGCATTGACGTCTACCCACTATCCGCCAATCAGAGCCAATCAGAGCTCGGCGTCTTTCTGACGTCACCCTGCAAAAGCAGACGAACTTGCGCTTTGCATAGGTCAGTGAGCTCTTTCTAATATAGTAAAGGTTATGCTCATTGCACCCGATTTGCTTAGTAACTACTCCTGCTTTACACGCATACGTGTAAGAAAAATGAAAACTCCGGGAAAGTACAATGTTTCCGTAGGTTTTCAATGTCTACAAAGATAGGTAGAATGACGACTATGGTGAAATTTCGAAGTGTCGATATTGGCTTACACTGGAACGCTCAGTAGTACACTTGAACATTATTGAGCAAAAAAAAAAAGCTTGTATGTGAGCAGCTATGACGACGTCATCATTACGAAATTTTCGTTTGACTGTTGAGGAGAGAAATCTCCCAAAGCCGCAATCATAGACGCTGATTCTTGTCTCGTGTGTTCTTCTTATCGCGATAAGTGCGTGTGTGTGTGTGTTCCCACAAAGGCGGAAGTACATATTTGAAGAACAACGCAGACTACCGTGCAAATATTCTCGAGTAAACTTTAAGGTCTAAGAGACAAAAAAAAAAGTAGTTGACGAGAAAAAGTTACGTTAGCAGAAACACTAAATTGTTTACAGCGACTCCCAGAAAAGTCCATCTCTCGGCGTCACGTGATCTGGCGACGGAAACTTGCGAGCGCGATGAACCCAGCGATACATAACCACGGAAGTCTGGCGCCGTCACGTGATCTTCGGAACCTTGAAACTAACTATAGGTGGCGCCACTCATTTTCCAAAATGGCGGTTTTAGTGAGGGTCGGAGATGCGTGCCGCTGTTGAGCCTGTCTATTGTGCTGGCTTCACTGAGAGACACAAATTATTTCTGGTAATGCGAGGATGCTAGGGTGTTATGAGCGCAGGTCACCTCTTTACCCTGAAAACAAGAACGGTGTTTAGCGTAATATTTACGCAAGATTCGCGTTTTAATTTTTGAGCGAAACCGAAACTAGCCTCTTTTTTTTATTTAATTTCTCGATATAGGTCTTATTTTCGAATTTTTCATAGCTCGAGATGTGTCTCACATTGTAATTATTTAGTTAGAAGAGTTGTTCGCGGAAACTTTATTGTGTGACATACATGTTCGATCCAGGCTGATATTTGTAGTTGTAATTGTTAAAAAAGTCAGTGCAGATTTTTTTTTGCGTTCTCACTGCCTTTTCTCGCTCAGATAATTGTCATGGGAAATAATGAACTGCGGGCCTTTTAATGGGTGTTTGGGTATTTAGAGGATTAATCGGTTCAACATTATTACCTGCACAAGATAATAGAACAATTTCAATTTCTACGATATGTCCACAAAATGTATAAATTATTAAACGCTGTTCTCACTGCAACAGCCCAAAGACTCAATCCAAGTCAGACAGCTGAAGTGTGTGTGTGTGTGTGTGTTTTTTTATAGCAACGCGCGACACTTAAAACTTTATATTACATCCAGTGTTTGACTGTTTGTCTATCTTGATAACGATGTCAGAGTTTTTGATATGCTAAAAAGAAAACAAAATTATACCTTTCTGGAAAGACTATTATGTTTAAATGGCGTATTTTAGTGATCTTGGCGTTAATTGGGGGCATACATTGCCGCGATTTGTATTCATAATAATATTATTATTAAAATTCAGATATTTTAATATGTAATTTTTCAAGCTCCAGTATAATTTGTTGCTTATGATCTAATTTCAAACACGCCAACAAATATGACAATCAAAAGTGTGCTCATTATCATCACTGGTGCTAATTGCAGCATTTTTAATTACCAAGTAATAAAAAATAGTCTAAAATCAATGAAAACATTCTAGCTAATGTGAGAAATCCATGTAAAATTACATTAATTGTGGGTAAAGTATATCTTGCTATCAAAGTCGCGACTTTTGACAATCGTCAAAACGTCCAAAATCGCCGCCTATATCCTTCCAAACCAAATGCCCAAAAATAACAAAAATATAAAAATATTTAAATTACTTTTTTTTAACATTTAGTTGCTTTCATTTTTACGCTTCGTCGTTTTGCCAATCTCAGCCTTTAAAAGTTCGAAGGAACGCCTGCCTGCTTGCATGTCTGCTCACTGCAGCGCGTTTCGTGGGCGTTGGAAGCCGCTGAAACAGTAGTGAGTTTTAGTATTGCGTATACGAGCGAACGCAAGCGCTGTGTGTTTGCGCTAGCTTTGCGTGTCCCACACTGCGCGTGCGCGGAGCCGAAAATTGCGGTCTTGGATACCGCATGGCGATAAGGCGCACGCACAACGTGGGGCGCGCAACTCGAACGCAAACGCACACCGCTTGCGTTTGCTTCTATGCGCAATACTAAAACTCTCCAGTAAGGCTACAATCCCATACCGGCTGCAGCACTACGTTGGAACAGTGAAGAGTGTTGTTTGCATTCGGAAACGACATTTCGCGAGTTATGATCGCGCGCAGTTCCGCCGTGCCCGCTGAGCAGGAGAACCGGGGGACCCTCACTAGAGCGCTTCTCGTTTCCGCCGCAGGAGGGCGAGCGCCGAGCTGGAGACGCGAATAGCTATGCACCGTGGCGTACCAACTTGTTTTTGAGTGGGGGGACAAACCTGACCCCCCCCCCCCCCTCGGGGGCTGGGGGTGGTGCCCTTGGTATCTCTTGGGCGCCGCCGGCCATTGTTTACCCTGCTCAGTGGCGGCTGTTTCAGGGGGGGGGGGAACACATGCCTTGGCCCCCCACTCTGAGAACTGCGGGGGCGAGCGCCCCCCTTGCCCCCCGGTTGGTACGCCCATGGCGATGCATCTGCGAGAGTCGGCCTTTGTGCAGTCTCCATCGTAACGGTCGCCGACACGTCGCCGGTGATTCGCCGCAAAAAATCATAAATAGAATATTTCAGCTAACTTCAACCAACGCAGTGTTGTGTGCAATATTTTCGAGCTTTAAAGAAAGCACGCGAGAGGCAAAGAAGTCCCACGTGACCAAGGGCACTAACGCCGCAATTCGCTAGCGGGTAATCACGTGGAATTTTCTAGATAAAGCTCGCGCGTTTTAATTTTATTAAAACAACGACAACAACAATAACAAAATAGACACACCGAGGCTACCTTGACGCGAACGACGCAGTGGGATATGTCTCAGCACGCGCTACGACTACTAAGACTTTACTAATTGGAAGGTTTGCACGTAAATTATTGTTTCAAGTGTTCGATAATTCTCCTGTGGCACATCGCGGAAAAAGAAGGAGAAGAAGAAGGAGATATATCTTGGTTTAATAGGATTGTGAGCAATTTTGCGTTTGTTCGCCGCAATGACGCCAGACGGTAAACGTAGCGTTTACCGTCTTTTTTTAAGTCTTGGCAGAAGTTGGCTTAAACACCCTCTTCGAACGCACTCCTCCAGCGGCAGAACTCTCTGCTTTTCATTGTGTACGCCGGATTCTGAAGAAGATAGTTATCCCAAATGGAGGCCTTTCGAAGAGAGAAGTTAAAGATACGTTAAAGAAGTACCACCAGGTTCCTGTCACGGCACTGAATCGCTCGTGGACCAACCAGGCCGCGAGGAGTTACGTGATGTGTGGACTTGAGAAGACGTTGGCGCAGCCGGCGCACGACGGGGAGGGGAAAGGAGAGGAACTCGATTGCTGTGCTTGTTCGGATATAGGTGGTTTTTTTTTGGTGGCTTTTTGCGTCCATCCTGTCTTGTCTTTTTTTGCGGTTGAACAGCATGCACTGGTTCTCGCAGACGTCAGCGCGATGTGCAGTAGCGGACCATTTGTGCATTATGAAGGAACACTAGCTGGTGGTAATGGGGGCGCGGGAGCAGGGCGCATTCTT
Source organism: Ixodes ricinus (assembly GCA_037355805.1). Lineage (NCBI taxonomy): Eukaryota > Metazoa > Arthropoda > Arachnida > Ixodida > Ixodidae > Ixodes > Ixodes ricinus. The sequence continues at coordinate 26,673 of JAZHYW010032032.1, read as the reverse complement.
GTTTCTTGAATCTGACTATAATTAAACGCATTCAGTGCACTGGAGTATGGCGGTTCTATGTTCGGTGCACACACGCACGTTACGTGGTGCGTGCGAATTCTTAGTAACGGAAGAAATTACCCGAGACATTTTAGGATCTCTAGGCTCGTTTAGCAGCCGCTCGTGTGCCCATTTTTATCTGTGACCAAAAACATTCTCGCGTTTCTTTTTTTCTTCTCTCACCAGTGTTTTGTTAATTAATACCACAGCCTCCTCAATACATTCTGCCTTTAATGGCACAACAAAACACTCTTTTGCTCTCTAACAAATAACTGTAAGCTTTTTGGCGACCAGAGCAAAGCATGTCCTTTTGTTTGCATCCGGTGGGGCACCCAAGCGCTGAAAAAGGCCACTGCCTAGGTGGCGCAAGCCATCGCCCTATTCAAAGAATTCAGTCGTATCCACTATCACACATCTATCGGTTACTAATAAGGTGCATTCAACGTGTCGAACGTGTCTATAGTCGCTGACAACTCCCACTTCTTTCCAACTTTAGCAGAACGAACGGTGGAGATGAGGCGACCTCCTCTCCAACGTTCACTCTGTTAAAGCGGAAAGAGGTGGGAGGAGCTTCCACTTCGTTCTTGACCTGTCACTGACTATATATCATATAGACATACGTATATATGTTTGTCGTTTTACGTGGACAAGCATCTAGTACACCAATCAACGAGGTAGAGAGGGCCTTAGAGCGATAAACTGGCAGCTGAAAGTGACCCCCGATTGGCCGCCGCCATGTTGCACATTTTTGACCACTAGACACGTGACCTTGTAGTTTTACGTCTAGATTTTGACGAAGTACCGCGCACAAATAATTGCCTATTGATCTTTAATAACAATACTGACGAGAAAAGTTATGTTTATAGTTTCTTTAAAGTCCAAAATGTGCTTTTACGCCAAAACCTCGGGCAGCTTCGCAATGCCTCCGCTCGATGCCGTCAGCCGCGGTGCTGTATTTTGGGTTTTTATCGGAGCTAGACACTGCGATAACAGTATTAAAAATATAGTTTATCATGTCTTTTTACAGCGATCGCAATACAAATCTCAGCTCAGTTTTGCGTAAAAGCCTACAGGATTTGGTACGGTCACGTGCTCTAGAGTCGGTGACAGGCCAAGAACGAAGTGGAAGCTCTTCCCACTCTTTTCCACTTTAATAGAGCACATGGTGGAGAGGAGGTCGCCTCCTCCCGCGTCCGCTCTACTAAAGTGGAAAGAGGTGGGAGGAGCTTCCATTTCGTTCTTGACTTGTCACCGACTATAGTGGTCAAAATTGTACAACATGATCAATATGAAAAAAGAAGAAAAAGAAACAAACACTCATACAACAAACATATTTGAGTTTTTTCGTAGGATCCCATTACAATATCGTTTTTTTCTTCAACTTAACGTTACAATCAAGCGACAGAAGCTGCTACTGCACAAGCTGCACTGTGAAAAAAAAAAGTTCTCACGTTCTTTTAAAGGTGGTCACAAAAAAGGGATTGCCTATAGTCGGTTGCAAGCTAAGAAAAAACCGGAAATGCCTCTCAGAGGAAAATGTATTCCTACGCCGAGAAACGCCAGCCAATCGTTTTCATGACGTCACGATTCCGTGGACCAATCGCGATCCTTTTGAAAAAAAAATAGCTCAACATGGCTGCTGGCCTTAGCGACGCGACGCTAGTTTCTCGTGACAATTATTCTGCTTTTTTGCACCGTGTTTTACGTGCCCGAGGTTACGCCACGAAATCTTAATGGTATCGGCTTGCGTTTGCAGCAGTTTTTGCGCGACAACGTGAGAATCCAGCGACGCTATCGCCAACGAAAATTTCGAAGCGGGCGCGAGGCTTAGCACTGCTGAGCCTCGCGCCACTGTCGATGACTTGGGAGGGTGCCGATTTGTCAAAACCCGAAAAGTATAATTATTCTTGTTTTCTATTCATCCAACAAAATAAAGGCACACATTTCGTGCGGAAAGCCCCACAAAACTAAGTAAATCACTAAATATTTATTATTTGCAGGAACTATAAGTGCTTTGTTATTTATAATTTTGGCGAGAGAAAGGTTGGTTTCGTTTTCGCCGCTTTCCCTCAATCGAAAGCGCTGGAAGACGGTATGTTAGACAGTATCTTGGACAGAAAATGAATTGGGAAGACGGTACATTGGACATGACTTTCTTTCTTTACTAAACAGCTATTTCGTTGACAAAAACGTATTCTAACTTATTTAAACGTCCTCAATGAATTAAATAAATATCGTAGTAGATTAAGACACGTTTACTGGAGGAAGAAAAAGCAACGTTGCTAGCGAACTACTTTCTCGACGGCGGAGGCACTTCAGATGGGCGCAATGCGCTTGTGGGTGGAGCTAAAAGATTGTTCTTAGGTTGCATCCGACTATAATGCATCCCTTCGCTACAAGCTGTATGAGTAATAAAAGAAAGAAAAGATAGAGCAAATAGGTCAATGAAATGCAAGTAATACAGGACAGGCGCTAACTTTCAACTATATTCGGGAAAGGGCAGGCATGTAATGATCAACACGTTTTGATCCTTATGTATAATTATTAGACCTACGTGAATGAATATTCGTTAGTATAACCATTAAAGTCTATGTACACACTAGTGCGACCGCCGTGTTAATATTTCTTTTTCCAGGTTGTGCTAGAAGTTAGTAACACGAAAAATGGAGAAGATTGAAACTCGCAGCGTAATGAAGTTTTTACATTTGAAGGGCTATTGCGCCCGGCATATTCGCGATGAAATGAAGACAGTCTATGGCGATATTGTCCATCACACGCCACTGTTGTAAGGTGAAAAAGAAATTTCCAAACTGGTCACATGTCTCTCACAGACGAGCCTAGATTTGGACGACCCTCTTTCACTGATGATGCTGCCACGGTGAACAAAGTTGAAGATCTGATACCGGAAGATGGACGAGCAAGCCTTCAAAGGATAATGCATGAAACAGCTGCTTAGGTTATGGTAGCGTGTGGAACACAATTCATGGCAAACTGCATATGTCTAAGGGAGGGGTGCACAACATGCGGCCCGCGCGCACTTTTTTAGCGGCCCGCGGCCCGGCTCAGGGCAGAAAGTTGCTTACTATGCCATGCATTCAATCCACCGAGCGCCCGCTCCGCTTGGCAAGCAGCAGTAAAACCCTATGACCTACTTTTCCCAGTCTTCGGTGAAGGAACTAAGATTTCTCAGTTAAAATTTTCCCTCTCCACTAATCCCTCTGACAACAGTAAAACAGCCTGTACAGCCGTCCCTATCCATGGTGTGGTTCTGTCTCAGCATGTCTGTACACGGAACGCGAAAACTTCTTGCTCTATCTCAACAGATCCCCTTCCCTCTTTCACCACGGAGGCTGTCAACCATATCTCTTCCTGTTGGGATAGTTAGGGGTTGCATCGTCGGATCGGAGGACTCCAATCCGACGATGCAACTGGAGCTCATCGACCTCCAGTGTCTACCAGCGCAGAAGACTATGCATCGCGAATCTCAGCATGCATGAGTTCTACAAAAACCTGGACAAGAACAAGTACGGAAACCTGGTGGACCACGCGTTTGAAACTGTCGTCACTTTTCGGGAGCACATATGTTTGTGAGCAGACCTTCTCACTGATGACTCTCAACAAGAACCGCCTTCGATCTGCCACGACGGACATGCCATTGCGTGATGTGCTAAAGACGGCAACGAGTGCGATGACACCTGATATCAGAAGCCTGACCGCAGTCAAAATATACAACACGTCGCACTTGGTGCGGCCCGCACAGCTTTCAATATACGTAATCTTGGCCCGCCAAATTTTTTAGTTGTGCACCCCTGGTCTAAGGTGTCTTCACGCTGGGTACCTCGCCTGCTAGCTCTACTCAGAAGCAAACACGATGCGGCCAGTCAAGGCAGATGTTAAGTCTTTTGGAGCACGACGATAGTTGTTTGGTAGCTTTGAACGAATGTGGATCCACCTCTATGATCCGGAGACCAAAGAGACGAGGAAAGAATGGAAGCACTCTTATTCTCATCCTCCCAAAAAAAAGGCCAAGGCGTAAAAGTCTGCAGGGAGGGTCATGTCAGTATTCTGCGATTGTCGTTGAGTCATCTTGAGTGAAAGAAAGGCCAGACGCTTAACAGCGCATATTACTGCTCACTACTGAATGTTGTGCGGGATGATCTGAAGTAAAAATGTCGTGGAACGCCCTCCGAAGGCGTCCGTCTCCTCGCTTATAATGCACCCGCTCACTCATCTCAAGCTGGTGCTGTGGAAGCAAAGCAATGTGGCATTGAAATATTGCGACATCCACCTTACTCTCCCGATTTCGCCCCAAGTGATTTCTTGTTTTGTTTCCGGAAATGAAAAATCCACTGCGAGGTCGGCAATTTGATCATACAGATGAAGTCGTCCAAGAGGTCGAACAGTCGGTTTCCGTGAAATCTGAGGACTTATACAATGAAAGACTGCGGAGGGTTAAGACATGCTGGGAGAAATGTGCGAATTCGAAAGGTGACTACGCAGGTGATTCTTAATATCCACAAAATAAAACAAAGTCTCTCTTTTATTTATTTCATGGTGATGATCGGAACTTTTTGATACTAGCACCGCTACGTACTTTACAAGCTCTATGAGCCCGGTCAGCACCACCATGACTTTTCATTTATTTTATTTATCTTGTATAGCCAACCATCGACAGGCCAACGCAGAAGTGGGTATACAAATTGAAGAAGAAAAAAAGTAACACATAGTTCATACACCTCAGACATTAAAACAGCAAAATCGACGCAACATTCGCTCTCCCGGAAAAAAAACATGTCGCAACAAACTCCCCCCCCTCTTTCAGTGCCTCCTCTCGGAAACGCTCAATGTATTTGAGACCCGCCGAGGGTCGTTGTACAAGGTTCAAGGACAAAGATTGCGTGACACTAGGAATAGAGAAAGGTTGCTTCAAAGCACCCCAACTGGGTTCAAGGTAATAATTCAGGTTCGTACGATATATAAATAGATCGGAGCAAAGGTGTTCCATAAACCAGCCATGCTATCCCTCAAATGTATACATAAAAAAAAATTGACACTGGTCGTCAGGGTTTCGGGAACTGCATAAGTAGGAAAGAACACTGAAGAAACTAGTCCTTCAAGAGAAACAGCTACTGCTCGGTGGGGGCTTATTGGGTTGGATTTCCAGAGCTTCCTTCCATTGGCGAGGAGATCGAACTGGCGCTTTGCCCGGTTTGTTTTCCACAAAGCTCGGTGTACCTAACAGAAGGCCCGTGGATTTGGTCCATTAATATGGAATTGCCCTGGTGGATTTGCAGCGATCGCAAAAGGGCTCCACGCTGGCGCTTTTAGTGCAGTAGATGCATGCGAGTGTGCGCTTGCACGGCCAAAAAGATATCAACAAGAAAGCGCTACAGAACCGCTCCAAATCCACCAGGGAATATAGAGCAGGTGTTTCAAACTCATATGAGTGTGGGGGCCAGATAACCATCGAAAGAATAAGGGCCGACGGAAGAGGGGGGGGGGGGGGGGGCAATCTGTTGTTATTTTAGGACAAAAAACGAACAAACAGCATTGGGCTGACTGTCCTAGCGACACCCATGAGATTTTCTAGACAAGGAACCCTGTGCTTCCATCTGCTTTTTGTAAGTGCATCGTCTTGCCATATATAGTTTTCATTTGCATATACGACTAGTTTGGGCCCAAGCCTGATGTTATAAGAATATTTGAAACATCACCACACCACAGTATTGGAAGACGAAGCAATACTCCGTCCAACAGAAAACACAATAGCGGAAAATGCGTGAACACGTTATATGAGCAGAACTCCTTTTCGAGCGGGTATGAATCGACAGTATAAAACTTATTTATGGCGCATTTCGTCGCACAAGTCATGGGAACGCATTTCGTCGCTCAAGTCGTGGGAACGAAGGCTCGCTGGGGTGACCAAGCTGCTTTGCACGGCAGTATACGCCGCCGATCGCTTCGATTTTGCGAGAGGTATATTCCCCATTCTCGTCTCTTTCTCGATCGAGCGCCGGGCGCCGATTGGACACGAGTACGGCGTTAGCGTTCGGCGAGAATTCGGATCCAGTCGTATACGCCTCGTGGCCAAGAAATGGCGACCGCCAGTGTTGTTTGATGTACTTTTGGAAAAGGTTGGCAGCTAGGTTTATATTATCAAAGTATCGCAGAACAGAATGGATATGCTTACACAGCTGAAACCTCCACTTCTTTCTCAACGCAGAAAAATAGCGCGTTTAAAATTTCTGTTTAAGCTCAGGAATGACACGTTTAATATCACCTGGAACCGCTATATGACGCCCTGGTTCTCTAGGACCCCTAAAAAGCAAACATTCGAGCCAAATTATATATAGAAGAAAGCAAACGGACGATACTTTTGAAGTATTCATTCTTCCCAAAATATATATTATAAATTTATTTTTTTGTTAAGTGTGTTAGGTAACTTTATAGAAACGCGCGGCCAACTTTAATTGCATGTCTGAGGAAAATTCAACTCGACGATGCATGTAATAAAATTAATCCCCTCGAACTTCCACAGTGTTACTACGGGATTGCGATCGTAACAAAACGGCGACCGAACTGGAAAGGCCAAGCACGTATACCATATAACATATCAATGACGTCTACAAATTGCAGCGTCTTCTCGTTTTACATTTTCTTTGCGTGTCTTTTATCTCTTCGCCTGCAGGGCGTCGTGACTTCAAACACCAGCCTGAGCGTCGGGCGTCTATACACACCCGCACGGGGTAACTTTCCACGGCTTTTCCCCTATACTCTCCACTGGGGGTACTTTTCCTTCCGCTTGACGTAAACGTCCGCTGTCTTCTTCGGACGCTCGCTCCCAGCTCAGCGGAAGATAAGGAACACGCAGAGTCGTGACACCGTGGTCGCGGTGGCCCAGGTCTCTCCCTCCACATCCGCCCTTCTGCTCTACGTTTCACCTTACGATGAGTGAGGCACAGCAGACGCTGTACGAGTCACCCCAGCCAATCCATGCGCTGCGAACGAATCGCGTGACTGGGCATGCCTGCTGGAACGCGTCTCCGATTGGTGGGTTTACCGCGTCCTCAAAAAAGTGCGTCCCTCGAATTCCGCCCGATGACGTCATAGGAGCGTCATGTTGTCGACAGCCGCGATCCTGGCGGCGTCCCAGCAGCGCGGCGGTGGCTGTGGCAGACGCCTGTTCGGCTGCAGGTCGCTCTCCAGTTTGACAGTCGCCGGAAACTTGGGCAGTCGGGAGTTGGGACTCCGCGACGACAGCGACACTCGCGTGCGCTTCGTACTTTTTGCCGGGACTTTTAGCCCCCAACCGCCAGGATCGCGCCATCCGACAGCATGACACGCCGGCTTCTGCGACGTCATTTGTCGACGTCCTCTGTCGGTCCATCGCAAGCGCGAAACGGAGACTATGTATACAGTTGCGCAAAGCAAAGTTTACGTCTGGTTCGAATTGAAGGTCAGAAAGGGAAACGTTAGGTGAATACTCATGGCATAGCTCGTATTTATTTTATATCGAGGCTACGTGTCTTCTTCTCTGCAACGGTCTTCCGTCAGCGTTTGATTGCGCCAATTATTCCGACGTTAGACCAGCCGGCGCCGCGGACACGAGACCTGAGTTTTAATTGGCGCAGAGATGTGTAAAGAGTTTCCACAGAGAAGCTGATTGCACCTGGAGGAAAAGATTTCAACTCGTCGCAAAAACCTTGTGTTTTTCTCTTTTTTTTTTCGTCTCTTTTCTCCTCACCGTTTCGTGCACTGCGCTTGCTCTCCTCGTGTGAACCACCGCAAACAGCACTGTCCTCTCATCCTTGTTCGCATACTCTCTCGTGCGTCTATTTTCTTTCCCAACATGAAACAATGCCGTCGTTGTAACTTAATGTTATAACGTGACTGAATTTTTATCACTTAATCACTACGAGGAACACTTGACGTTAGGTCTTCGCAGTAACGCCTGTCTAGACATAGGGGTTCACGCTATCGCCCTTGAAAGCGGTCAAGGTTCCTCCAGCTGATCCCGTATACTAAACAGTCCCATAATATAATTAATCAATAATAATAAAAAACATATTCGTTAAGTAATGCAAATGCCATGCATGATTCCGAATTCTCGGTCTTTTGACGCCAATGTATAGTGATTTGGTTGGCTCCAAAAAAGTGCTACATATGCAGCGCTCACTACGGTGACTCGCTTACAGCTGAAGAAACGCAGTCTGTGGCTAATTATGTTCGTGCTTCTTATCGGCTAATGCCCCAATCTGATTGGCCACTGAGCGATAATGAGATGCTCGGCCACGCCTTGCGTTTCTGAGGCTGTCGGCGACTACGGGAGAGTCCGAGTCCAAAAGACATTGCGTAGTCATTCTTGACTTAGATCAAATAACACGAAACGTTCAACTCTTTTAATAAAGCGTTGTCACTAAACTACTGGATGTTAGGCATCTTAATTAATTCTAAATTTTGCACCCTCTACTTATTTATTTCATTTCTTTTTTCTCCCGGGACCCAAAGGCATTACAGGGAGGAGTAAGCACTGTAAATTAAATATATACAAAATGTCACAAAAAAAATAAATAAAAAATTACACATTCTTTTTATTGCAAAAATAAACTAGGCATCGCCGAACGCTCATTCTCCACCAAAAGGTAGCGCTAAGGGTCACAACCAGATGCCAAAGTTTCAGCCCGATCCGATACCTTATTCAAAAGTTATAAGTGATTTTCTGAAAATTTCAATGGAAAATTGGAGCCCATTTTCGCCCGTTTTCGGTTTCTGGCGCCATAGAACCCCATGTATTCGAAAACTCCGTCGGCCGCCATTTTCCCATTGAAATCTGGGACCTGGTGACACCAGGGTCCCAGATTGAAGCTGCATATTCAGGTTTAATACGAATTGATGTTTTATAAGTAAGAAGTTTCATTGAGACGAGAGCGAGAGAAAAATTCATTTTATTGCAACCCAATATTTAATTGGCGTTGTTAGTGATGTAGCCAAAATGGGGTTTCCAGGAAAGATCATGTATACAGTTGCATCCGGATGATTCCTTATATACCGAAGCCCTGAATTGAACTGCGTCTATTTCGTCATCTCGTGGCGACAACTGCAAGCATGGCGACCCGACTGGTGCCCCATGCGTGCACGAGCGTGCAGCGTGCGCGTGAACATAGCTTTGACAAGCTTGTAATTGCATGGGCTTTCCCGCACGAGCAGAGACATGGTGGCGGCCAGTCGCTCCCGCTTGCCATTGTCTGTAATAGGCTCGTTGAGACGGTCGTTCGCCTGTTAAAGGCTGGTTCACACATCTGCGTTGGTTGCGTTCGCTTGCAACCGAAACGACCGTTTTGCGTGTTATAATCTTTTTTATTTATTTATTTGCGGCCGTGGCGGTTGGAGTATGTAAGAGTTCGTGTTAAAGACGTTTCAGGGGTTATGAAATCAATCGTAACGAGTCAGCCTGACCCCGTTCTTATTCGGACAGAGGTCGAGAATACCGTCGTGCGCACGTCATTAGGGTGCCCGTTAGCACCAAGTACGCGCGGCGAGAATAGGCATAGCAGAAAGCGTGAGCACAGCCTCCTTAAAGAATGTACCGCCTGCGAGGAACACATGCGCTACGACGAACCACGGGCAATATACGCTGTGTGCAGTCAGGAGGGAATTCTTTGGAGGGACGTCGCAGTGTTTTTGATCGACAAAAGATATGAATTTGGTTGTCTGACTAGTCTCGTGACGTTATTATAAGAACACGTAGAAAACAGAAAGAAAGCAGCAGAAGCCATAGTATTATACGAGAGTTGTAATGAGGAAAACATACTGGACCTGTAATATATTCCACCACAAAACACGCGATAGCCACGCCACAGCAAAATAAACAGTGACATGAATTTGGGGTCAGAACACCAACATAACCACTCGTTTCTCTGGGCGCTAATAGTCATAACTGACGTGTTTTTTTTCTTTAAATGTTAGTTGCGAGTACTCCAATGTTTACCTCAAATTCTTGTCCCTGTGTTTTTTCGGCGTTTGTCTACAAAAAAATAAATGTATTTCTCACCTCACCTCCCCCCCCCCCCCCAATCTGGAGAAGTAAATTACCTGTCCGACAAACATTCTGTCGGTAGGCTGGTTGGTGGCAATGTTTTCTAGGCCTAGTAAGAATAAAAGAAACGAGAAACTAGCAAAGATAAACAAAAGTAAAGACAGAAATCAGAACATAACTTTCCTCCCACTTCAGCAGCAAGGAAAAAAAAAGAAATTCAGGTGATATATGCCACTTGCACTACATTTGGGTGTCAGCAGAGATAGTGAAACGCTTCCCTCGTCGATATTCCAGAACACTCCGAAATGAGGACGTGCGAAAACTTTCCACAGACCACCGTTACACCATGGACGCTCTCCGACATTGTCCACCTTTTCAATAAATCAGCAGAAGTCGAGACTATAAAAAGAAAAGCCTACTGCAATTCCCGGTGATGAAAGACGACAAAGCTGAAGTGTTCCGAAATTATCGCAAGATACACCGCGGTAAAAAAAGAAGTACAGATAAGAAGAAAAAAGCCGACCGCATCTTGTTGAGGATGGACAAAAGCAGAATGAAGTAAAAAAAATGAGCGATTAATTTTTGGTTGTGTTATCTGAACGGCAACCGAGCCGGGAGCGTGATACTCGCTATCAGTGAGTGGGCTAATTTTAGTTGCGTTTGCAACTGGACGAAGTGTGGCCGTGAGCCAGGCTGTCGCTATCGGCTGCCGGGCGTAACCGCTGCCGAGGTCCCTTCTAATCGTAGCGTGCTTCAAAGATCTGTCTTCCCGTCTTCGGAATCGGGTCGGCCGCCACAGGCTCAATCGGACACGGTGTCCGGTGATAACGTGCTTAAAGAGATGCAAGCGTTGAAGAGCACCTTCAGGGTTCCGACAGATCTTCACGCAGAAGAGATTACTTGTTTCCAAGGGCGTTCGTGGAATTCAGGATAAACTTTTAATGTCAGTTCCGAAAGTTGTTAAGAGGAGTTCGGCGAGCATTTACTTAATTGAAAGAATACTTTTTTTGTTGCTGTAGGCATTTTTGTTGTGATTCTTTTGATGGTTAATGGTTAGGCCTTTCTGATGGTTAATGGTTAGGCCTTTTTGATGGTTGATGGTTAGGCCTTTCTGGGCAAACGTGGCGTTCTTTCTGAAGGATTGCTGATGGCTTAATTTATTTCTTGCAGTACCTTACTGAATCGTGTTCTCAACTTGGGATAATGCCGTGTTTTAATTCTTTAGTGAAAATATTAGAGTATATATATATTTGCGATGAACCACATCACCATTAAAAAAACCGGCGCGTCTACTTTCCTTCAAAGAACCAGGCCAGTCATAACTGCGGTCACTGCAACGTTAAGAACTGCAGCTGGGAGTGACCAGCTGCAGTGGGGGTGCAAACTTTTGTCCAGAGCAATAAACTAAACGCGAACTACTTTCAATCTATCCGAGTCAAAGGCAATCCGACTGTACGTAAGGTAGCAGTAGCACAAGACTACCAAACCGCAACCTGTCTTTTGATTCATAACGCGTTCCATTTTTCTTTTGGGGAGGTTCTCGTGTGACCGGGAGGGAGGCGAGGGAGTGTGTCTGTGTATGGGGGAGGGGGGGGGAGGGGGAGAGAGTAGGGGAGGGAGCCGCGAGCAGCACTTGAACACGCGAAGAGCCACAGCTTGGCCACTTCTGGTATATGTGAAACATTTGTGCTTCCCATTCTAATATATGTGAAGCGTTTGTGCAGCCCACGTTTTACAGTAGGTGATGCAAAGCTACTTGGGGCTTAATCAATTCTAAATGTGAGCGAGTGCATATACGTCTTTATTCGGGTGGTGGGAACATTCGAAATTTCGAATAGTAGCTTCGAATAATACACTATTCCATATTCGCTTTGAGAAGAACTGCACTATTCGCGTTTTTCGAAGTGTTGATTGCGGCGGGTTAGCCGCGTTGAGTGCGCTTCTTACCAAGCACCGGTGCACTGCGGAGAAGCAATACCCGCGGAAGCGAGCTCCGCGGGTGTTGCTTTTCTGCATTACATGAGTGCTCGGTAAGAAGCGCACTCAACGGGGTAACCCGCCGCCACAAACACTTGGAAAAGTATGAATATCGCAATTGCATGCTTGGAAGAAAAGCATAGATTCAAAGCGGGATGGTGCACGCGTGCCGGCTGTATTTGAAAATAAATAGAAACTTTGTGAATATGTACATCTACATTGTAGTAAACGTTTCAAAATTAAATTGACTGTTATGCAAGAGTATACTAAGTTAGGCAGTGGTGCCCTTACAACCTGCCTTCATCATACGCGATTCATTCTTTTTTGAGTCGCGATTAAAGAAAGAATATTTTATATAGCAAGATTTGTAAATTTCACTCAATTGGGTATAGTTGGACGTTTCTATAGGATTCATTTTATGTCAAATCCGTCATTTACTTGCCATTCCAAGACATCATACCTTCTGAGGTCACAGTTCATAAATATAGATAGAATAAACTTCGCTTTTAAATGAACAAGTGGAACAACCTTCACAAGCTTAGCTGGGTTTTCGTCTAAGCATTATGCAATGGTAGTGAAAGGAGGGAAAAACTATTCAATATTCGAATCGAAAATATTCGGCCAAAACCATTATTCGCTTCGAATTCGCTTCGATCTCAAAATCCCCTATTTCCACAAGAATAGTCTTTATCCTTTTAAGAGAGGGTCGCTTGCCTTGGCCAAATTAGCGTTAGCACGTAAAGCCGACCTTTGCGATTTATTTAAATTGGGTTTTAACCATTTGAATCCAACCCGCAATTGCTGAAAAACTCTTCGCCTAAATTTCGTACTTTGACACCCAGAATGCCTGATGCAATTGCTGATTTCTGAATTACTGATGGCTGAAATGCAATTTCCTAAATTGCTGATGTTCCCAAATTTTCGTACAAGGAGTTCATTGAGGAACTCAAGGATAGAGACGAAAATATTGTTATCTCTGATAAAAATCGATCTTCAAGGTGGGCTCTTTTCCACGCACTTGAATTTACGGCAAATCATCCGAAGTTCATCGACAACACGGAAACAGCTGAGGCTCGGTCAGCTGTTACTCCTAGCCAATGCCCACGTCACGGTCTTACAAACACGCAAACTTGCTGGCGGCCTGACGTTGATCTTACGGCTTGATTTAAAGAGAAGCGTATTCGTTCCGCTACTTGTCCCTCGTGTGTGTGTGTACCACTCAAGACTTCAACGACCTTCTCGTGGAAGGTGCACGATGTCGGTAAGGACTCTTTGTTCTTTTCATGGTCTGCGTCGCGCGTTCATTGCGTCCTTGGGGCTTACGTCCTCTTCACGTGGAAGCGTCTTTACGTGTGACGTCAAACCCAAACACTGACGTCGTCTGACGTCACGGGATTCCACCAGGAAAAGTGGCGCGTCCCTCGTTTCATTCTTTTTTTTTTGCGTGGCGCAACGAGCTTATTGTTGTAATCGTCTTTAGAGTCACTCGATAGATGGCGACACCCTCTCGTTTGCTTCAACTTGATGCGTTATCGTTATTTATTGACTCTATTTGTTGGCATACCGATTGAATATTGCTTAACCGTATACGATGGTGCAACCGTCTAAAAGATATAATCAAATTTTGAGTTTTTGTAACAAATGTTCGTGTGCCGCTTCCTTTCTAGGCTATAGTTCGTTTTGCCGATTTAAAGTCTGAGTGCTGCCAAAGACCGGAAGACACAGAAACGCACGCGTACACACAGACTAAAAGCTCTGTGCATTGATTGGATGAGCCGGTAAATAAACACGAACAGAAAGTCGTGGTTGTTGTTGGCGACCACGTGACGTTGCACTTTCGGCGCTGCATGATTGACCCGTCGGCTCGCAACCTCGGCCGCGCTCCGACATGGGATGAAACGACGCGGTATAGAAATGTCTGTACATAGTATATTCCGAAAAAATCAACTTAAATGGCGCGTTTACACTTTCGGATTCGCTGGCGGATCCGCGCAGGCGGAAAGTGGATTTTGGAGTCGGGTGGCGAAATCGACCTCGTCTAGCTGGTGAAAAATCTGGATATAGGTCCCTGACTGATCCCGGTTTTCCGCCAGTCGATTTCGCCGCCCGGCTCTAAAAGGTCATTTTCCGCCTGCGCGGATCCGCCCGCGAATCCGCAAGCGTAACCGAGTCGTAAGAAACGCGGGGCGTTGCTTCTTTTCTTCACGCGTCTTGCTCGGTGATTGGCTCTTTGGCGTCCTTATCAGATGAGGCCTCAGCGTCATTGGCTAGAGAGCTATGAGAAAACACTTGGATTCACCACGCCCTGTGTTCCTTAAGCTGTCAGTAAATATAACGAAAATCAAATGAAATAAACCACCCTCTCTCTTTCCAATCCGCCCCCTCCCCCCGACACACACACACATAACCTGTTAGCAAAAAAAAAAAAACAACGTAAAAGCATTACGTCTCTCTTCGTTACTGTTAAGGGGAGTGGAAATGTGACCCGTGACCATTACGCAACACTTTTTAGAGCGCAGCTCTTAGGCGCCCGTTTCCGGTTTGAGCGGCGTCGGCGTCGCCGTCGCCGTCGCCGTCGGCGTAACCGCGCGGTGCATGATGGGTAAATTTCCCCGCTAAATTGAGCGGAAAATTTTCCCACTAAATCTAGCGGAAAATTTTTCCCCGCTAAATCTAGCGGAAAATTTTTCCGCTATATCTAGCGGAAAATTTTCCCGCAAAATTTAGCGGAAAATTTTCCCCGCTAAATCTGGCGGAAAATTTTCCCCGCTAAATTAGCGGAAAATTTTCTCACTAAATCTAGCGGAAAATTTTCCGCGCTAAATCTAGCGGAAAAGTTTCCCCGCGAAATCTAGCGGAAAATTTTCCCCGCTAGATTTAGCGGAACAAATTTTCCGCGCTAAATTTAGCGGAAAATTTTCCCCGCTAGATTTAGCGGAAAAATTTTCCCACTAAATCTAGCGGAAAATTTTCCCCGCGAAATTCTAGCGGAAAATTTTCCCCGCGAAATCTAGCGGAAAATTTTCCCCGCTAGATTTAGCGGAAAAATTTTCCCACTATATCTAGCGGAAAATTTCCCGCGCTAAATTTAGCGGAAAATTTTTTCCGCGAAATCTAGCAGAAAATTTTCCCCGCTAGATTTAGCGGAAAAATTTTCCCACTAAATCTAGCGGAAAATTTTCTCCGGCCCTTCCCCTCGAGGTCACGTGACCCCCAGGCCACGTGACCCCCCCCCCCGAGGTCACGTGACTCCCCTGGTCACGTGACCCTTTCTTTCCCCTCCTCCTCAAGAGCTGCGCTCTAATTCGGCGTTACAAGGAGCTGTAAGCGGCTTTCATTTTTTTTGCAATTATATCTAAGTGCGCACAATATAAAATTGCGTTCTAAAGTTTCAAATAAAAGAAAGCACATACACGTTCGAAGTGCGACTAGATAAAAGGGCAGGCTAGCTTTGCGTCTACCCACTAAACGTTCCAATCAGAGCTCGGGGGCGCGGCTTCCCCGCGGGCTCTCGTCTTCTCCTCCCCCTCAGTTTCTGCCCGCACAGTCACTGACAGAAGCACACGACTTGGCTCGCTATGTTTACACGTGTTCCTTCGTGATTAGTTCTTCGGCGCTCTTAGCGGCGGATACAGCAACCTCATTGGCTCCGGGGCAAGAATAAGATGCTAGGGTCGTATACCACGCCCTGCAGTTCTTAAGCTGCAGAACAGCCCCATCGCCTTAGTGTGCAAGCATTGGCAATGCTTTCTTTCGCATAGCCCCGTGTAATAAACGTTTCGTGCAGTTCATTTCAAGCAAGCCCGCTTTGTTCTACGTTTTAAATAACTTAAAATTAGGGTTTTGTGTTTTCGGTAGATATCGATAAACCCCGAAAAGTGACCTTCGAGTTGGTTCTATCAAAACGCGCACTATGAAAGGTGTTTCTTTTTTATTACTGCGCTAAAGTTATCGGGCGGTGCGAGTTTTCTGGCTTTTTCCCATTTTAAAAGATTTCGAACATGCAAGTATCAGTTTTGAACTCTAGAACACACTTACCTCTGCACCCGTGACATGAGCAGTAGAGTGAATAAAACGAATGCTATTTATTGCAAATCGCACTCATTACTTGGCTTTACTTTATTTTCATCGTCTACGTGCACAAGTAGGTACTGATCCAGTGTTCGGGCGTAGTTCTTGATGTCTCTTGATTTTTCAGATGCTCTTCATTGTTTTAGTACTAAATCCCCCTGCAGAAAAGCGCCGATGCCGTGTTCGCGCTAACATGTCGGACAGTGTCAAAACACATGTACAAACCATTTTGCTTCTCTTCTTTTAATGCCATGATTTTGACAGAAAAACGCCGTAACTGATTAATACTTTCGTTTACGTTATTGAGAAATGTTCTAAGCTATCTAGTACGTACGAATTATTCGCGATATTTGCTCTTATAATCAAGCGCAGCAAGAAAATGCATCGCTTTTTTCAATAAAATGCATTAGCGGAGGTGAATTTCAGACTGGTTGTCCTCTGCCTTAATTTGAAACAGCATACTAGCGCTAGTTGAACCTCTAGCGTATACATTATAATAACTCTATGTTGCCGCCAGTATTCGAGGACAACTTTTTTGTGGCATTGAGCAGAAAAAGGAAGGGAGCGCCTGCGAAACCTTGGTCGACCTTAAAAAAGGCGCGGGAGAGCACGGACAGCTTTGACTTTACTGACAAGGTTGTCCCCAAGATGGCGACATGCGGGTCCGAGCGCGTCACTGCGGTCAGCTATCGAAGATTGGCCGAAGGCGCAGTCCGACGATTCATTGTGCTTTCGTAGACGGATATAAGTGTAATGTAATCCGATGTCTCCAATTTTCCACCGTGCAATCTGTACGAACTATCGGACTTGTCAATCCGATTATAAATAGCCATAATCACAACTCGTGTCGTCACAGAGAGAGAAATCTTGCTCGTGACGTCACAGATATGAACCATCAGGGGGCGCCACCGAAACATCTGGGCGCTAGTAGCAGCTGGCGGACCAGCGAAGGCTACAAGTGCGCGCTAGCCTGAAATTGTTGATTTGACCGACAGAGTAATGTTGTTGGTCCACATAACACTTTTTTTAAAGATTTATGTTTTATTACACAAAACAGGTAAAGTAATGGTCATCGGTAAAACTTAAATAGAAAGCATTCAAACGTTCTGTTCATAAAAAAAATAAAGAATCGTAATTTTAGTTGAATTTTGTGGAACCCATCAACCAGAACACGTGTTGAGTATGCCGCCGCTCTTTTTGTGCAAGCGGAATTCGACTCGTAAGCCATGGAGTTGCCGATTTTAGGTTAAAAAGTCAAGGATAAACATAAGAAGGTGTGCGTAATAACGGGATTTTATAACTGTAGATGAAATTCTAATTGGGCTAGTTGGTGTACGTTAGGAAGCGTGGTGCAAGGCACAAAAAACAACAAACACGAGAAAGAAGACAGACACACACTGGCATTATTTCATACTTTAGAAATATAGAATAAGAATTTTTTTTTATTAAGTATGTTTTTCTTTCTTTCTTTGTGGGGCATGTTGTACAACGAAATATGTGCGAACGAAAGGCAAAGACCGATTCACAAGCCATTTCTGCGTGAGACCCGTGTTGGGCAGAACCCTGGATTCATGGTGACCTCGACTACGACTCGTACGGCATCGGCAGTTCCTGACCTCCCTTTTGTGACACTTTGTCATCTTTCATCTAGTGGAAACATGAGAAGACAAAAACAGGATACGAGAGCAAGTACACACATCTAAAGAACGAATCTTTTAGTGGGTATTAATAAAGAGAGGACCTCCAACCTCCGGGGCGATTGGGAATCTCCGGAATCTCAAGGCCATGGACGAAACTGGAAGCCCACTGCTCCCCGCGCGTTGCTAGTAAACATAGCTGGAAAATACGGCAACAAGATTGTATCTTTGCGTGGGACGTCGGTCCTCCTCGAGGGGACGCGATGTCCAAAAATACCGTGAGTATAAAAAATAAAATAAAAAAAAATAAGAAAGACTTCTCTACCGAAATCACCGATTCAGGAGATTTGCGGGGCTTCTTCGTCCCGGTCAACCTGGTTTAAGGATTTACGTCTGATCCGCGAAAAACGCATTTCTAGGCCGAAGCGCTGTTTACAAACGATTCGGCACACAGGAGGGGTAGTTCTGCGCATGCGCTCTGGCACCAGCAACTCCACCGCACCGGCATGACGGTCAGGGCCGCGCGTCGGTGTACGTAGGTATGTGCTTCTCTTTGCACCATTTTGAGCGCGCGAAAAAGAACACCCACGTCCACTTCCAGTACAGGTTCTTGATGAAACGTAGTAAATCATTCTTCGTGGCATTTTAAGAAATTGCGGGTCGGTAATTTACTCTACAGCATGTAAACTAACGCTTTTAAAGGGATGCCGAACCGAAATTCGGAGCTCACAAAGCTTGGCTGGAGAGATAAGCGGAAACGCTGCAACCCCCCCCCCTACCCCCTTTCCCTAAAAAAAAAATCATTTGTAGAGCGATATTTTTGACGGATGGCCGTATTTTTTTGGAAAATTAGTGAGCGATGGAACACGGCCAACGAGGCCGACGAGACATGTGACGTCGCGATCCTTATTCCCTCTCCGCATCGCTTCGTGCCCTCGAGTAGGTGAACCGAAGGAAGGAGGAGAGAAGTGAGGCCGCTTCCCCTCATTCTCTACTGTTGGGAAGGAAATCGTGGCGTCAAGATCCTCGCTTAATCGCAAAAAAAAAAAAAAACGGTTATTTGTTTGAGATTATGATGTATGAGTGATGTTTTGGAGTTCGTAGCGTCCCGTTCAACGCTTTTGCGGCCTCATTTTGCGAAATTCAAATTTAATAGGTTTCTCAACGTATCCCGCTGCAATTTACTATAGAGACGCAAAAAAGAGCAGATAATAAAAGTTCACAATAAAAAAAAAAAGGCTCACATCCTTAAAAAAAAAACGAAAAAAAAACGAAACAGAAACTTGTTTTGGGCGATCTACACCGCCACTACGCAGACGGTGCCCGCGTCGTGAGCAGTGTCGCCGACAGATGGAGCACGCCGCGTCGAGGAAGCGCCTGCCGATTTGAGTTGATAGCAGACGATCTCGCAAAAGAACCCGAATCGGCCGGTGCGTCCTCCACGCGGCGTGCTCCATCTGTCGGCGGCACTTTTCACTACGCGTGCATCGTCTGCGTAGTGGCGGCGTAGATTGCGCAGAACAGGTTTTTGTTGTTGTTGTTGTTGTTTTTTCTTGAAACAGGAAAATTAATTTCTTGATATTTTCGCTGTAAACTTCCATTACCTGCTTGCGCCCTTGTAGTAAATCGCAGCGCGATAAGTTGAGAAACAGATTTTTGCGGGCAATCTAAAGCGCCTTAAAACGTTAGTTTAGATGCTGGATGTGTGTATTACCCTGACCTTTGAGTTTAAAAGATTTTACTGTTAATAGAAAATAACGTTCGACCTGTAATAAAAAAGATAGGTCGATTGGGCGAGATTCCCAAATACTCCGTTTTCACCTCAAGATGAACCGCGCAGTGGGTGCTACTAGTCATCCCAGCCAATCCTGAACTGTGAAAATGTCACGTGACTAAGGGCACCGCACATCGCTGGGCACCTCTTGTAGGTCACCTGATACTCGCGCTACACATAGGATCGGCTGGGGTGGCTCGTAACGTCTGCTGCAGTTCATTGTAATTGTATATGCGGTGAAACGGAGTATAACAGCGAGAAGTATGTGTTAGAGAATGACAGCTGCCGATATGAGCACTTTTGTGAAACTGTGTGAATGCGTCATCTTCGGTGGTACAAGCCGACGTTAATAGATCGATTTCAGTCCTGGCGCCATTTCGGGGCGCGTCCGCTCGGTGGCGCTCGCTACGCTATCAGCCTTTTATATCATTCCGTCCTATGGACAAAAGCAACGGAACCTGTGGAACGTTTGAATGCACTTTGCCTGCGGTAGAAAGTCACGATCTTTTTTTTTTTTTATATTGTTAACATAAAGTTTGTCGCAAAAAAAAAAAGAGCGTGGTTCGGAAACGGTCTTTCTCCATTGCCTTTGGAGGCGTTGCCGCCGGGGCGCTAGGAACGCTATCCTCCCGTATACATCTGCTCGCGTTCAGGTAACAGATACAACCGTTTACGAACGACACGCCCTTCCGTGGAGCTTGTCAACTAATACATCTAAGAACTTTGGGTAAGCTGCAGCGTAATATGTTCACTCTTGCTCGCGAAGCACCGAAGGAAGCACTCTCCAAACCCACTCGGTCGCTCCCATGACTCTCGCAAGTTGCAGCCAGGGACGCTAAATATGCTATAGAGCAGTGGTTCTCAAATGAGGGTCCGTGAAGGCGTTCTAGAAGTCCGAGAAGCCCTGCCTCATCAGTCAAGCCCTGCAATAAAAGTTGTATTCTTTTTCAGATTCAGAAGAAACGTTACAATTTCCGGGGAGTTTTCTCGTGTGTGTCATTTTGAAACGTCTATTTCACATTAGCCCCTAGCTATATTTATTTATTAAATCATTATCACAATTAACCTATACCTTTCTTTTTCCCTCACATCAAACGCAGTTCTCCATCATATCCGCCAATCCACAAGGGGTCCGCCAAACATCAATGGCTGAGAACCACTGCTATAGAGTATATCGGCAGTCCATCTCCCGATTTTCTTGTGGGCGCCGCCATTTTGGTACGCCATTGGCAATAGTTACGAGTTTCCATTTGAAAATGCGACTTCATTAAGCTTTACATATACGGTGTCAGAAAGCTCAGGCGATGTCGTATTGCTGTGTCGTGAACTGTTTCAACATTTAAAAACAAAAAACGCAAAAAAACTTTTTTTTTCATGCAATTTTAGGTAAAGATTAAGATAACTGACAACCATGATGTTAAGCAATAAAGATGGTTGTAGTGTCGATACTTTGAAGATTAGTTTTGTGACCCCCTTCTACCAGCGCAAATGCATCGCCCTCCATGGCACTGCCACGTACAGATGATGATGTAAACTTTTATTTGAATATGGAAATATCCGAAGATGGGTGGGGCCGTTCGCGCTCTTGCTCACCAAGTACTCACACGACGGAAGCACCTTTTAAAGCTCCCGTGTCTCTCGCAACACGCAATAGAACACACGAACCATCAATGTAATGCGCGTTTCCATCAAGTTCGTAGGTTTTTAACCTCACCGGGTCTACATATAGGTACGCAAGCACGAACGTACGCCACGGACTTTACGCACGACGCCGATTCTGCCACCCATAATGTGTTTTTCATTTAGACCGTATACGCAACAAAATGGGAAAGAACGCCCTGGTTGCGAAACGTTTCTGTTTTCGCGGTTACGGGGCTTCCCTTTGTCCAGAGAAATGTCATTAGGGCGCTTAAGTGGGGTGTCACCCGTCCCGGCCGTATAGTCTTGTCGTACAATCAAGGAAGCTTAGTGAGGTTGCATACGCGCCTAACGAGGCAGAAACTGCGAGGTATGGAACGTACGCGTGCGACATGCGACGGTTCAGGAAAGCGCAGAGGAAATCGCTTCGTCCGTCAACTTCCCTTATATCACGAAAACAACTCGATTGCCACACACGACGCGTTTTATTAAACAATGACTGAGGGTGAATCGCATACAAAGAAATCAGACAAAAGACAGTTTTCGCCTAAATATTTACGCTTTGAACAATGCGAGGAAGAGAAGAAAAAAACAAACAACGACGAGTTTGTCGCGTTTTATTTTACAATCCGCAACAACGCGGTTTCAGTGCATGCGACCTTAGCAGGAAATGATGGAAACTGCTGAGTGTCAGATCTGAGACCTTGGGTACATGTAAAGGTTAGCTAGCCTGCCACGCTTCAAAATCTGTAGTGTATAGCCGCCGCTGACAGAAAATACTTTGTTTTGGCGCCAGTCTAGCCACCGTGGGCACACCTTGGCAAGGCTTGACTATCGGACGACCTGCTCACGCCAACGGCAAGATGGCAGCGGCCATGGAGGCCGTGCTTGAAAACGTCTATATGGTGAACTTTCTGGGACATTCTGTGGAATAAGAACTTTACAAGGAAACACCAAAATTCTAATTGATTTGTGTTCCACCTGATACCCAGGCAATTACAGATCTCGGGAACATTACGATCTTTTATCAAGAAAAGCAGACATTGATAATTTCGTGAATGTTCCTTGAGGATTCAGTGCAAATAAAAAGGTTGGGGAGCCGTGGAATAAAAACTATACCCGTCTAACGCTTTAATTACTGCTTATTAATATTTTATGATTGTCATCTAAAATAATCCCGGGGAACATTGAGATGTTTGTTGTTGTTCATTTGAAATTCTAGTTTTGGCGCATGCGCCGAGGCGTTGATGTCCCAGAAAGTTGGGGAGGCCGCGGCACTGACAGGACAAGAAGCGCAGGGCGTCTCTTTTTCGGACGTCTAGCCTCAAGCACGCGCTTGTTAACCTTCCGTCGTCCCTCGGTTGCATGAACGCGCTCGAAGCTCACGAGAAGCCGAAAGATTTATAGAAGCTCCGGCTGGAGGTCCGGACAACTGAAAGGCATCTCTGTCTTCCTTGTTCTGTCGCTGGCTATAGCATTCAAACCCTAAGGAAGGTCACAGTTGTTGGTGGTCTCAGAAATACATTTGTACAATGTGAATATAAACGTAGGATAAGTAATCTACACACAACAAAAAGTGCATGGTCGATCCGTGGGGGGTGCGCACACTGCTTTCGACGAGAGGCACGACCAGCAGCGTTTTGGAGATTGTCACTGCGTTGCGTTGAGTTCCGCACTGGCAGGGTGAGGACGTCAGGAAGGTATTTCAGCTGTCTCGCCTCCAGCATGAGCATCTTGCCTCCATGGCACCTTAGCATCTCGTGAGCTTCGAAGGTGCACGCACAGGCAAACGTACAGCGGAAGGCAAGGAGCGCGAGCTGTAGAAGCCGGGCATGCGAGAGATGCCCTCATTCTCTCAGGTGCTATTGGCGACGTGCGCGACCGAAAGCGTCGCTGTTGTCGGCCTTCCACGACTGGCCGAAGCGCTGACTATGACGTCGAAAGGGGATTTATCATCGACGGAAATAAGAGGAATGAAAGAACTTTAATTTTGACGGTGTTGGCAGTGTTCCTTTGAGAGCGCAATGCCGATTTCAAGCTTCCACCATGCTATTTACAAACACCATCGAACTGCTATCTGCAGTAATAGACGTCTGTATCCAGAGAGCGTGACCGTAAGTGACGTAAACATCTCGCTGTTAGCCAGTACTGAATTATGCTTGTAAGTAGTCCTGATGGTCGTAACGGCTGCTCTTGAAACGCAAATGCCTGAACCCGCTTTAAAGCTATCGCACAACAAGGATGACTTGCTCAACTTGGCAGCTTCACATAGTGCTCACTTTAACTTCTTCACTCTTGCCTAGAGATCTATTCAGCGTGTCCACCAATGCTTCGAACCAACGTTGAACGGCCCGCAAAAGGTAGGTTTATTGAATTATCGCGCTGCGATTTACTACAAAAGTGCGGCTCGGTAATGGAAGTTCAGAGTGAAACTTTCAATGGAAGAACTTATACCCCTGTCAGACGGACACTAAAATGACATTTTAGCCAAATGACATTGAGGATTTTCGAATGACATTCAAGGTGGTACCTGCCAGACTAGAGCATTGGTTCGTTTAGTCTGATTTACACGAAACACGCTGTCAAGACGTCATACGTCGGCATAAATATGCGAATGTCAACATAGAAATTTCAATAGCACTTGTTCAAAAGATGAAAAGTTTTGAGACATTATAGGGAGCATACAAGTCAGAGATTCTACGCAGTCCAGTATTAAACTGAAATCACGATTTATTAAAAATGTTCAGTATTTACATGAAATTTTTTTGTGTTTCTTTTCATTTTAAATTTAAACAACCATTAGGTTAGCATTTTCTTTTCAGCGTTTTACACAAGTGTGCTACACCATTGCCTGAGCCCGGCCCTGGCCCGGAAACAATATTTTGTGCTACCCGGCCAAAATTTTCGGGCTGGCCCGGCCCAGCCCGTGCAGAACTCTATGGCTGCGTTCCAAATCTTACCCAAATGGATCCGCGTTACTCCGGCGTTTCGTGTCGCGTGACAACACAGATTGAAAAGCGCTGGACGCGGGGTGGTTTTGGAACGCCTAGGTACAAAACCCTTTCCCTGGAGCAAGATCTAGTAAATTCTGGAACACGGCCTATGACAGACGACCACTGAAATTACATTTAGCTGATGTTTATTGCGAAAAGTCGCCGCCGGGCACGCAGAGCACGTTTCCATTAATAAACAATTTTAACTCGGCAAAACCCTAATTTTGTGTTGTCTGCCGGACAAGAAAGTATAACCGAAAAGAAAGGATAGAAAGTTGCGCACACCAATTTTAAATATGTTCGGCTTCTGACAAAAACTAATGTTTTCAGGCAACCCTAAGATTAGTCAGCGTAACGTCGTCATAAGCCAATCCGTAATCCGAACCTCCCGCCACTACAGCTGGCAACTTTATTTTATACAGTTTATTTAGAAACAAATACCTCAATCCGAAAATCGTACGGTAGAGAGACGCGAGCCACGCTAAAGGAAGTGTAGTCAAAACTTTCGGAAGATTGTCTGCTAAGCTCGGTTCTTAAACCGTGGGGAGCGTTTGCAATTTGATGGCGGACGCCTCTCGCTACCACCTATGGAGAGTCACGTGATCCCGATCACGTGACACCGATAGAGCATCACGTGACCCCGAATCACGTGACCCCGAACGAGCAGTTGTAAACTCTGTAATACAGGCTCTCTACGGCGCGTCCTCGACGCTTTCGACATCTGCCGGCAGCTTTGCAGACGGCACGCGCAGCGTCTGTGCAATGCCGCCGAAACAGGTTAGCGTTTTTTCTTCTTTTGAACGAGGTGCGTTCCTGCGTTGATACGTTCACTCTAAGCTTCCACCACTTAACCGTATCCGCTGCAGTGAATCGCAGCACGATCCACTGAGAAACCGATTTTTCAAACTTGTCTAAAGTGGGTTCAAAGCAAAGCTGTACACCCTGTATGACTAGAGCTATACGGCGTTCTCAATACACGTGCTGTGATGTCTTCCTTTCTCAGTAATGTCGTCGCATAAGATGCTTCCGACGAGCCTTATTGCTGCTTACTTGCCACTGTCAAAGAGGTTTGAGCATTCGTTGAGGATTCGAGAAAAATCTCCAACGGTATAGAAACTCAAGTTTCTAAACATTCCGCTGCTCGGAGGCACGTCGGAGCGAAGGCTCGCGCTGCAGAACCCAGGGATCCGGGCTCAATCCCCACCCTGCTTGTTTCGATCTGGATGACGCATTGTGTACCGGGAGTACGGTCGCGCATGAAGTACTGCGCGATGCCCGTTCAAGTAGCACTGTGCACGGCAATGAGCTAAAGATCACATCTACAGATAGGCCATTGGAACCATTACATTTACTCCATGACGTTTCAGTTAAGCATGCTGTAGTTTTCACAGTCTTAAATTTTCGCGTAAAAAACGCCAAAGCCGAAATTAAAGAGAAAAAAAAAGAGGGGGGGGGGGCGGGGAGGCCGGAAGGATTGGAACTCCACCACCTAAAGCTTCGCACCGGTGAGTGTTTCTGAAATCACTAGTGTGTGATGCACGTCAAAGATCCCAGGCTAGCAGTCGCAATGCACTGGCTTAATTTCTAATGTACAGCGTAGACACCGAACGCCCATCGAGATTCTCTGACTTCCCGCTCTCTAAATTTAAAAACATTTTAAAACTACTTCAAGACGTTTCAGTTCAGGGTTGTTGTAGTTTTGCAAGTGTCTTTTATTTTCGTCTGAGGAAGCACCAGTCACGGTTACCGAGAAAAACTTAAAGGGGGGGGGGAGTGAGACAGGAACGATGGCTGAACTATACCCCCCAAGCCTTGCAGAGTCAACCTGTATATCCAGAAGACGTGGCGCGGGTCCAACTCTGCGTGGCACCCCCGCCGCAGTTCTTTTTTCGGCTCGCATACGCGCGTAGGTGGAATGACTTCAGCCAAGGCCAGGGACGCCGTTGTCCGCTTTCGCGGTATACCTGTTGCCCCGTGCTCTGACGCGACGGTTATTAGGGTGTCAAGACTCTCTTCTTGTCGCCTTCACGCGGTGCTGTGCCGAAGAACTTCCGCGATTTTAGCTTTAAATTAACGTCCCGTTCCTAAGAATTGTTTACGGCACGGTATCGCCAGTATCGCCTTGGACGGTTCTCCGCGTTGTTTTTCTCGTCATTCTCGGAAGTGATGTTCAGAGCACCGCAACGCTACATTCGCCGAGAGCCGAGTTCTATCATCTTCTTTGCCGGTTTGCTTCACTGTAAAGAACGATTATGGAATGAAATAGCGTAACGTAGCGAAGGAAAGCTCATCACACGTATATATAAGCCTATTATACATCGACGAGACGTTTCAGTGGCGTCCTCTTAAGCAGCCATCACACTGCTTGTATACAACAAAAGACAGTCTGCAAACAGACTCGAACGCGAGTCACTACGAGATCCGTGCTTCGAATGCCGCATAGCAATGAGTTCCAGGAGAGAACTTGTGTGCACGGCATTCGAACCACGGATATTGCGGTGACTCCTG
>JAZHYW010032030.1:0-14897 GCA_037355805.1 Ixodes ricinus | reverse complement strand
AGTGAAAAGACGGTGAGAGTGCAGGCGAGCTGGTGGTAGCTAATCATGTTGTATTACACCTGAGACTGCGGTGGATGAAATTGGAAGAACTTTCAGTAGAAGGAACAGACACAGAGAACGTCTCAAACTCAGCTAACCGATTTATTTCTCAAACAGCCTTTAAGTACCCGCGGAACTTTTTCCCAACCACACTCTACAGATAAACTCCTTTGTTGCAGACATCTCGAACCGGATGGAACACGCACAAACGATACAAAACAACCCCACTTGAGACGAGGACTTAACAAAGGGACACTGCGGAACATTGCAGTGACCTTGAGATAGATAAGTCCCGAATTAACCTAACAATCGCGTCAAAGCGCACACACCCACAAAAAAAAACAAAAAACAGACAGGTCGTTTGTAAACACACACTCAGGTGGCCTAAAAAACATATACATACACATATACACGAGGACTTAACAAAGGGAAACTGCGGAACATCGCAGTGACCTTGAGATAGATAAGTCCCGAATAAACCTAACAGTCGCGTCAAAGCGCACAACAAAAAAAAAAAAACACACAGACAGGTGGCCTCTAAACACATACACAGGTGGCCTCAAAAAAAAAAAAAAGTACCGACGGCGTCCGTTCAAAGTCTGAGAAACTTTTTGGAGTTGCGTCCAAGTTGCATTGACGCTTTGCTTATGCAGTTTCCAATAGAACTTATTCTTATTGTTTCTTTAACGACCCTCTTAATGTCATTTCGCTCGTTATGCAGAACCTCTGTCTCTGACCAATGCGCTTTACAATTATTGCATTCCTCTATGTGTTTCGCTATTTCGGAGTCCGCCGCATGCATGCGTACATTCCTCTTGTGTTCTAGTAACCTGTCATTGAGGCATCTTGAGGTTTGTCCTACGTACCTAAATCCACATGTCAACGGTATCTCATATACTACTCTCTCCTTACAAGGAACTGAAGGTTCCCGATGGGCCTTCTGACAGCCCTTGTGGCCTGACAGGAAGGGCGTCAAACTGCTCATTCTGAAATCTGCAGAGAACACTACGTCCACGCCGAACTTTTTGCGAGAGCCTTTAGGTTGTGGGAAATCCCGTGGTAATACGGGATTACTGCTATTTTCTTTCTTGCTTCCTTTTCCCGTGGTTCGTTGTTAAATTTCAGTTCTAATTGTCTTTTAATGAATTCTTCTTCATATCCTGCAGATTCTAGCCTCCTCCACTGTTCTTTCACAGCACTACTCATGAAATGAGCGCATGATTTACTCAACGCGTTTGTTACTAAGGACTTAACTACCCCTGCCTTAACCGACTTGGCGTGGCAACTCTTTCTACTTAACACAGGTTTTCCGGCTTTTTTCCCGTATTCCCAACAAAGACCTTGTTCGACATGTACGCGTAAATCTAGAAACTGCAGGATTCCATTTTCAGGTTTTTCAGTTGTAAACCTAAGCTCCGGAGCTGCTGCTTTTATAATCGATTCTAAACATCCTGAAGCATCACTCATCTCGAAAAGCACAAATAAAGATATCATCCAACGTACCATACAACAAGGTGCGACCATTCAAGAGAATTGAAGAACTACGACGGGCCTGCGAGCGCATCTGGACCATCCTTCGGGGCCAGCAATACAAGCACGATCAGGACTACCAACGCTGGAACGCAGGAAAGAAGGTACTTTTTGACAGTCTTTGGAGCGTAAAGCGAAGAACAGTGTTAAGGAGCATCCAGGGGAACAATCAGGTGGCAGCATGTGGAAGACTACCAGACCTCAACAATCAGTCCAATCTGACTATACCGCACGTGGTGAATCCATGCAAGGTGTCCATTTCTAGAAAGACGGAGCAAACACTGGGGAATGGCCCAAAGTTCTGCATGAACGTGAGACCTTCAAGGTTAGATGTGTTTTCCGCAATTCAGAGTATTTCGAAAGTGACGGGTCATGATGATAGAGCCACGTTCGTGGATTGTGCTGTTGATAGAATGGACAAACTGATGAATGATAGCTTTCGAACTGAAAAGAGAGATTTTCGTGTCATAAGCGCAGCCGTGAAGGAACTAGAAAGGGGATCTGCTGCGTCTGCTGCAGACTGACAAAAGTGGTATGTTCGGTGTACTTCCCGAGACAGTGTTCGGAAGAAAGGCAGACGAAGCCCTCGGCGCACTCTTCATTGAATGGAAAGGGAACATTAAGAAAATTAAGAAGAATATTGTTGAAATCCTCAAGGAGGATGAGATGGATGATCTGGCAAAACGAGTAGTTAACCAAACAAGGTCTTCGCTAAGTCTAAAATTTTTTTGAAAGATCACAAACCGGATATGCCTTTTCGCACAGTAATCAACGAACTCGGAACGTGGCAGTGCAGCGTCTCGAAGTTTTTGCAAAGAGGGTTGAATGTAATTCAACTGGAGGGGAGTCTTTCACTGAGAAATTCAGAGGCACTGATTGATGTTCTAGAGGGCTTTCATGGAAGACAATGCACTGTAATGTCAATGGACATTAAGGATCTATACTATTCGCTTGAGAAAGTGCGCTTGATGCAAAGAGTTCGGCAGGTGCTAGAGTTAAACCTGGTAAACTTTCAGTCCAGGACGGGCATCGCCGTCGACAGTTTCCTTTCACTTCTTGATTTGTACCTTCAAGCAACAGTTGTTGAATTTAATGGGCAGAAATATGTTCAAAGAGATGGAGTATGCATTGGATCTTCGGTGGCTCCGATGTTAGCAGAAATCTATCTCAACACCTTAGATAGTTGCGTAAGTGAAACACTTAAAGAAAATAACTTGAATGGTTGCATTGTTAAAAGGTACGTGGATGATATCTTTATTTGCGCTTTTCGAGAGAGTGATGCTCAGGGTTTAGAATCGATTATAAAAGCAGCAGCTCCGGAGCTTAGGTTTACAACTGAAAAACCTGAAAATGGAATCCTGCAGTTTCTAGATTTACGCGTACATGTCGAACAAGGTCTTTGTTGGGAATACGGGAAAAAAGCCGGAAAACCTGTGTTAAGTAGAAAGAGTTGCCACGCCAAGTCGGTTAAGGCAGGGGTAGTTAAGTCCTTAGTAACAAACGCGTTGAGTAAATCATGCGCTCATTTCATGAGTAGTGCTGTGAAAGAACAGTGGAGGAGGCTAGAATCTGCAGGATATGAAGAAGAATTCATTAAAAGACAATTAGAACTGAAATTTAACAACGAACCACGGGAAAAGGAAGCAAGAAAGAAAATAGCAGTAATCCCGTATTACCACGGGATTTCCCACAACCTAAAGGCTCTCGCAAAAAAGTTCGGCGTGGACGTAGTGTTCTCTGCAGATTTCAGAATGAGCAGTTTGACGCCCTTCCTGTCAGGCCACAAGGGCTGTCAGAAGGCCCATCGGGAACCTTCAGTTCCTTGTAAGGAGAGAGTAGTATATGAGATACCGTTGACATGTGGATTTAGGTACGTAGGACAAACCTCAAGATGCCTCAATGACAGGTTACTAGAACACAAGAGGAATGTACGCATGCATGCGGCGGACTCCGAAATAGCGAAACACATAGAGGAATGCAATAATTGTAAAGCGCATTGGTCAGAGACAGAGGTTCTGCATAACGAGCGAAATGACATTAAGAGGGTCGTTAAAGAAACAATAAGAATAAGTTCTATTGGAAACTGCATAAGCAAAGCGTCAATGCAACTTGGACGCAACTCCAAAAAGTTTCTCAGACTTTGAACGGACGCCGTCGGTACTTTTTTTTTTTTTTGAGGCCACCTGTGTATGTGTTTAGAGGCCACCTGTCTGTGTGTTTTTTTTTTTTGTTGTGCGCTTTGACGCGACTGTTAGGTTTATTCGGGACTTATCTATCTCAAGGTCACTGCGATGTTCCGCAGTTTCCCTTTGTTAAGTCCTCGTGTATATGTGTATGTATATGTTTTTTTAGGCCACCTGAGTGTGTGTTTACAAACGACCTGTCTGTTTTTTTTGTTTTTTTTTGTGGGTGTGTGCGCTTTGACGCGATTGTTAGGTTAATTCGGGACTTATCTATCTCAAGGTCACTGCAATGTTCCGCAGTGTCCCTTTGTTAAGTCCTCGTCTCAAGTGGGGTTGTTTTGTATCGTTTGTGCGTGTTCCATCCGGTTCGAGATGTCTGCAACAAAGGAGTTTATCTGTAGAGTGTGGTTGGGAAAAAAGTTCCGCGGGTACTTAAAGGCTGTTTGAGAAATAAATCGGTTAGCTGAGTTTGAGACGTTCTCTGTGTCTGTTCCTTCTACTGAAAGTTCTTCCAATTTCATCCACCGCAGTCTCAGGTGTAATACAACATGACTCTCTACATAACGTCCGGTGGAGTGACGCCAGTGGCGTTGTTGACAGTGGCGGAAGATGAGCTCTAAAAACCGCATACACCGTACACGGCTCCACAATATCACAAAGTTTAATCTGCGCCTCGATTCCGAAGCGAAGATTTTGGCCAAGAGTTGTGAAACGTCACTTTGTCGTCAGCAATAACTTCCACAAACGACGATCTTGCGACGAGAAAGTTCAGAGTATTTACAGCCCGCCTAGGTAAAATATACGTTTCGTTTTATACGTTCAAAATGTAAACTGGTGATAGGGCTAAGTCAGGCAGAACCCATCTGCCTTTTGCCTTGTCATCCGAAGACCTTGTGTCTGAATAAAACCAATTCAATTCAATTGACTCTATCGCGGCGTAGGGATGTAGGGACACGCGTGAGCGACGTCATCAGTGCTGCCGTTCAATCGGCTGGCCCCAGAGTGCTGCTCGCGCGCGCTCCGATGAAGCTCGCTACGACCTTGTGCCTAACATTCTCGCTGGAATTTGAGCACCAAGAGAGCTTGGATGATTGACATCTCGTCCCGTGCGACGCCAACGTCGCGAGAGTCCAATCAGCACGCTCTGCGAACTTCGTGCCCAACTTTGTGTTTGACGAGTTTAGCGACCCTGGTGCGAGTCATCTTGAAATATGCGGTTGCATAGGGCCGGCAGCATAGGGCGTTTAGTGGCGGTACGACGGACGAGAATCTGGGACTTGCGGCTCATGTCTGTTGGCATTGGGTGTTTCATTGGCTTGCGCCCATTGAAACTGGAAGGCCTAGTCTTCAGGTTGCGGAGCATTTTTTTAGAGCGCAGCTCTTAGAAAGCCTCTGACACGCCAGAAAAAAAAAGTTTTTTTTTCATGCTAGGCGTTGAAATGGCATATCAGGACATCACAAAAAAAATTATTTCACTATAGAGTTGCGTAGTTTTTTATAAAAAATAGAAATACGAGGCCCAATTCAAAGTTCCCGCCGTGCACTGTGACGTAACAGTGTACCGCAAGGTGTCGGGGCGGTCAGAAGGGAGGCATCGACCTACGTCACTAAAAGTGGGTTCACCGGAAGTCACGTGAGTTTCACTCCTCGTGCTCTCCGCGACCGTGCCTAAGATTTTTTTAATTTTTTTATTCTGCTCTTTGTACGAGCGATCGTAGAAAACGAAGTTTCAGTTCCACTATACTTCGTTTCACTTTATCTGCGAGCGAAGCCAAAGCTAGAAGCGCGAGACCAGCGCTTTTTTGCGTTTCTTCCCAGCTCGCGCGCTCGAGCAAAGCCTGAACGCACGGAAATTTCGTGCTCGCGCTTCCAGCTTTGCCTTCGCTCGCACCTAAGGTGAAACGAAGTATAGCTGTGTATCGCTGCACCGTTGGTTCGTTTGCGTGCTGTAAAATTTGAGGACGAAGAGTCAGTGGATCGACGTGATGGGAGGTCAATGATGAAAGCGTTGCGAGTACAAGCCAGTGTACGAGTGCATGCCGTCAGTCCGATGATACAGAGCTATACTGGGCGCAAAACAAGCTATCAAGGTTTGAAAAAAAAATTTTAGAACGCTCGCAGAAATTAGGATTGCTAGCATACGACACGCCCGATCGCATTGCTGAAGGTTCAGACACCGAGGTCGTTGAATCATCGGATACTCTCCAGGCTAAAGATGCCTGCCGTCTAAAGAATACGAACTGGT
Source organism: Ixodes ricinus (assembly GCA_037355805.1). NCBI lineage: Eukaryota > Metazoa > Arthropoda > Arachnida > Ixodida > Ixodidae > Ixodes > Ixodes ricinus. Next base: position 8,900 of record JAZHYW010032030.1, on the reverse strand, counting down.
TTGTGTACCAAGTACAAGTAAACGTCGAGCACAAAGTGCGTATTTTGTCTAGAACATGAGTAGAACTTGTTTACTAGGCGCACATGCGGCCGATGTATGTCTCTCGGAACTGCATGCAGTGTGATCTCTTCTTCAGTTGCTGAAATACCGGGACAGTCCCTCACACAGCACGGCATTCTAGTTAATCCGTCAATTCACTGACTCCGCTTCTTCTACCTTTACAGAAACATTAAGCGATGAAAGACAAATAAAAGAAACCTTGTCTGCTTCGATCACTTGTGGAGGTGCGGAGAATGACAAAAATATTAAATAAAATATTACACGCGCTCGCGGTAAGCACGAGGAGCGATATAACTAACGTGACTTCCGGCGAATGCCTACCTTCTGACCGCCCCGACACCTTGCGGTACACTGTTACGTCACAGTGCAAGGCGGGAACTTTGAATTGGGCCTCGTATTTCTGTTTTTTATAAAAAAAACTACGCAACTCTATAGTGAAACAATTTTTTTGTAATGTCCTGATATGCCATTTCAACGCCTTGCATGAAAAAAAAAATTTTTTTTTTGGCGTGTCAGAGGCTTTTTAAAGCCTTGCCGCACAGTTGCGTTTGAGAGCATTTCACTGCGTTGTGACTGCGAGAACGCAGGACATCCGTACTTATTTTATCGCGTGCCAAGCAAGTCCTTGAATTGGATTCCACGCTTCATACGGAGCACAGATGTGCCGGTGACTCGCTTTCGTTTCTCGACGCAACGCAGTCAAACGCAACTGTGCGTAGGGGCCTTTACTTCCACGGCACGAGCGTCCGTGCATGCCAAGTTGGCAATGTTGTGCTCGCTATCACATCGCTCGCGTTTACGGTGGAATGGAACGCATAACTAACTCTAAACAGCTGTCTTTTTGCATGCTAATGAGTGTACAGAGCAACTACCTCGCATAACTTTGCGGCGCCCGTCGGGTTGAAATCTTTTCGACCGATGCGGTGAAGTAAGAACTTCCTCCGAGGTTCATTTTCCGTTTCAAAGGGAACACTGTAAAGCGCTCCGGTCGACCTTTCTACGGGCGCAGCAGCCCGTCAGCTGGGTCGTAGCAACACCTTGGGTAATTCATGACGACCGGAAGTCCAAAACCGAAAGCCAGATGTCACGTGACGACTGGCCAATAGGGTGCGCGGCGGCTAGTTCAAAGAATGGCGCCACTTTTCCCAGGATAGAGGGGCTTTAAGGTTGACTCACACTGCCCCAGCCATGGCTCGACTCCAGCGAACATTAATGTTCATTGGTCCAGTGCCCTCTTCTAAAACCAAAATTGAAAGGAATGTTTATAAAGACAAACTCAAATGCTTTGAAAGTATATTTTTCGAATAAATCAAGCGGCTGCTGCCGATCTTTGCTGCGGCAACGAATCCGTACAAAGTCTAACATACGGGAGCGCTTGTTCGTCTGCATCTTTTACAGTGGTTGTGGTGACGTCAGAAAGCCGAGCTCTGATTGGCTCCGATTGATAAGGATAGTGGGTAGACTTCGAGACATCTTGCGTTGAGGTCTACCCACTATCTTTTAAACAGAGCCAATCAGAACTCGGCGTTCTGAAGTCACCATAACACCTGCAAAAGAAGCAGACGAACTTGCGCTCCCATATCAAGCACGTTGGCCGCAGTGCGCATTGCAGTAGCCATGTTCATTGGGCCATTGTGGTAAAGAATATTACTTTTTGTATACTCTTTTGTGCGGTGGCAGGCGACGTTTGTGTATTATTTCACAGAGGTCACTCTGTACATGTACTTGTTAGGGTGACCCAGGAGATTGAAACAGCTGCAGCCTTTTCACGCTTAAAACAAACTGATTGTTTCATTTGACTCCAAAAATTCAATTTCTGCAAGGGCGGTGTAAAACGATTGCGCATAGCATCTGAAAGCAATAGTTGGAGGTGAAGTGATTTTTTACCCAGCTGCACTTTTTTGGGCGTCACGCTTAACGAAGTGCAGCTATTCAGGGCCAAATATGGTCAACGTGCAGTCGAGCTGGTGCGTATTAATGTTTATTAAATTGAGAGGCTTATTTGTCACCTTTCTTCTGCCTCTTAAAATACATCTTCAACAACCCCTTCAGGTCTTAGGGTTGAAACGTCATGATTTTATACATGGTGTCAAATTTTAATTTGTGGAAAAAAAAAAAAAAGGGGGGAATAGGGTCAGATGAGCTCTGTATTCACCATGCATTCATCAGGCTCGGCGGACAATATATGAGGGGACAATCGTCCCGGTGAGTTGACTTATGACCAAAAAATTTTTAATATACGTTTTTATTACTGCTATTAGGGGTCATGTTGGAATTACAGTATTGTCGGAAAAAACGGTTAAAACCCAGAGCAAACAAAAAAAGAAAGTTCGAAAATGTAACGATTTGTTAGGAGGTTAATTGATCGATAGTCACATTTGTTTTTGGACGTTTCAGAAACTGCGCTTAAAAAGAGCGTTGGAAGCCCGACCCACAATGAGGCTCAGAAGAGTGACGCCGTCGTTTCAATAATGTCGAGAATATCTCCGCAGCGCGTAAAATAAGCGACTATAAACGTGAAATAAACGACTACTTCACTATACCAAGCATTATTGTTGTCAGGGCTGAAGTCGCTCTTTCGGCGCCAAAATGCTTAAATCGAGCGAAAAAACGCAAAAATTGACATTAATGTCAAACACCTTTTTGAAAATTCTCTAAAGTTATTTGGCCTTTAAGTAATTGCCCTGAATACTGCACTTTCACTAAGGTTCCTAAAACCACCAATAAAAAAGTTTAATACATATGTTAGTTGAATTTTTGAACTTAGCATGACGATTATTTTCTCATCTGATGTCCGCCGAGATTTTTAAATACACGGTGAATACGGTACAAGTCCAACTGTCACCCACTTGTGGAGTGGTTTTATTTGAACGTTAATAAAATCCTTTTTTTTTCTGGTATAACTTGTGTTATATTTTACGTTGTTTGTGCAGACTTATACCGTCACCAATAGGGGCGCGATATCTCACTTGCTACACTAGTTCTCATTTTGTGAAATGACCATTAAATGTAACATAATTTCGGTAATACTGTTTCGTCAACAAGATATAAAAACAGATATAGACGAAATATTTTTTATTTTCTTTGTTTCGCCCAGCTTGTTAAGTATTGCCTGGAAATCACAGATTTTGAGCACAAATATGTTTTTTTGGCGATCAATACTAACTTAGATGAGATGTTATGTTGTTGATAAATTGTTCAATTACGAACAACAATATTTAATGATTCAGGTGATGGTAGGTCCCATTTTGCTGGACAGATAATGAAAGTGCAGTAAAGTATTTGATAAAGTCAAACTTCGGAGGTATTTGAAGACATATACAAAGGTTTCCTTCATTTTCAAATTATTATTACTCTATAGGCATATTTTAATCTTGACTGATCATGACGCATGTGGTTTATAAACATATAGATTTAATGGCATTTAATAAACCGGATTGTAATAAATATACATATAATATATTAAACGTACCTCGTGATTGGCTCCCGGCTGCCTCATTTAGAAAAGAGCTTACATAATCTATAAAACCAGAAAACTGTTTGTTGCTTTGTCGCGACACCTGGTGGGAGGCCGAAAACGGGTGATACCTGAAGTACAGGAAATCGTCGAGGGTGGTGCTGACACCTTTGTAATCATCATTGTGAATGTAATTTTTAACTCGGCAAGCCGAAATGCTTGCACGGTTTATTAAAAAATAATGCTTCTGTAGTGCTTTAGGTAGGATTGACAAAGTGAATATATAATTGTTATTATTTATTGGTGTTAGTAATCATAGTCCCCGAAAAATCAACAGAAAATATTATGATTGAGTTTATTAAAACCACAAGCGTGTCCACCTGCTTTGATCACGATCATAGTGACGAGCTGATATCGGGAGCGGCGTGTTCGAGCGGATAACACGAAAGGCACTCAGGAGTCTCGTCGCTTCGTCGGCACTTCATTTCTGGGGAGTTGCAGTGCATCTCGAATTTGCCTAGCCACCAACTCAGCCTACTCAACGAATGCGTTTTCGCAGTTTACTTTTATTATGTTGGGCAACAAAGAAAGGCATGAAAATCGCTTGCTTGCTCCAGTGGCAGAGAGCAGTCCCATGCTTCATGCCTCATGTATTCCTATATCCATGGTACCATATTTATGCTGGCAGCATCGCCGCAACGGCAAGGAGCATGCAATTCTTGAAAAACTGGGTTCTAAATAAAATAGAACGGCGAAAAAAAATAATAACGGCGCGTGTTCCCATTTACGGCTGAACAATATCTCTACAAAGTGGGGCAAAAAGATAAATCTGGCAATTTTTGTTATAATTTTCTTTTCATATAGCCCGCGAATGAAAGGTGGCGTTGCTTCCAGCACACCGCTTATGCTGCGCTTTATGGGCAACTGAAATACTTTCCTGCTGTTCTTAATTTCTCGAACCGACCATTTAAAATACATTTAGCTCACAAATGTCTACAGCCACACACTACAAAAATGTTAAACCCAGGCGTGAGACGCTGCTTCAAAGACGTATACGCACATGCATTATTTTATCCTTACAGCATCAATATTTTGACCTAATACGCAAGTTTTAATGTATTTTTTTGTTTGTTTGAGACTGTCGAAAGGTTGCGAAAAGTGTGTTATAGTGAAGTGAGGCAACTTTTTTGTTTTAGCTACAATTCAAAAAAAAATGTTGCGTGTACGAATGCTTTTTACTTGAAGATACATTCCTCGAACGTAGATATACGTATTATGTATTGTACGAAATAGTAGCGAGAACAAATCACTATACGTGTAACCTCCGTAATCGTCGAGAGGGTCAGCTGCGAATGAGTATTTTTGAATTGTCGAGTACATAAGGCGATGGGGCAGTCACCAAGGTCCTGATTCCTTTCTCGTGTGTGATTCAGTACGTTTGTTTTTCCTCGTTGTTTTGTGCCCGTAACAAATGGATGTGGCGCATTTTGCTTGTAAACTTTCTTCTCCTAAAGAAAAAAAACTCTTTTGGATGATGCTAAGACCGTGTGCACTTCATTTTTAAGGTTTCCGACAGAACCTTAAGGGTGTAGCGTAACACCCTTAGGGTTATAGCCATTGAGCGCTCGAGCGCCTCAAGCTTATACTGTGTTCTTAACCTGTCACCTAGTATACACCGTTCTAAGAAATACTAGACCCGAGGGAAAAAAATGCAACCTTTTTCGAGCTCACTCACTGGATTTGAGGCTAGTCTGTCACCGGCGTCCCAGCTAATTGTAATCGAGTACCCTTTTGATCCCGACAGGCGTAGCCTGTGCAGGCATAATTTCAGACACTGCTGACGGCTAAACTCTCGCCTTTTCGTGCTATGTTTTGCGTTTCATGGTGTATAGTATTTTTCCCGAGGTCATCAGGAAAGCATTGATCGAGATAAAACCAAAAATAACCTGTAAAACCACTTTGGGGGTGGGGGGGGGGGGGGGGTACGTGCGCGTAATTTCTGCGTGCGCGACAAAACGAATGTGGCTGGAATGTTTGTCTTATTTTGCTATGCGTTTAACGGCGTCGGCCGCTTAGCCGTGTCAATCGACAAAGCACTTAGCTATCGAAAATGATCTACAGCAGAAAATAGCCGAGATGCAAGCATATTTCATGCGCACAAATAACGTGATTACTGAAGTGCAGGACAGGACAAGGACGAAAAATTGAGCAAGTGTCAACATTCGAACAAAATATTGTACGCACCACACGGTGTAGTGTTATCAAAAAAAAATTATTTGAGAAAGATCTCAAATAGCCCAGCACACCAGCGTCGACGAGAGTCACATCTCGACGATAGGACGGAATCTAAGAATACCGTTGTTATTGCTCGCAAAATCGCGTCCATCGCTGTTCGACGTTCTTCCCTTCCTTCGTTTCCTGTGAATGTCGAGCAGAAAGGTTTGAATGACATACACTTACCAGCCTTTCTTCTCACAGTGGGAGATAACAGAAAAAAAGTAGGCAGCATGCGTAAGGAAAATAAAGAGGAAACTTTTAAGCGAGGTCGGAAAACTTGGAATGAAAACCGCAAAACATAGGCGGAGAATCGCGCAGAACAGGTTTCGACAGTTCATGAGAGTGGCAAAAAATTTCTAGTTAATAGGGGGCTCATTAGTCGCACCTGGTGCATCATCATCAGCAACATGGCGGCGGGCTAGGAGCGCTTTTTGGACATTTGTATATTAGTTTGGTGAAACTGGAGACGCTCAGTCACTGCATCTTTGGAAAGTAGCGCCATGGCCTTTTCAGCCTGCTATACTTCGTTTCAGCTTCCAGTCCAGACGCCGCCGATACTTCGAGAGTAATGTAACCAATCAAGGAGCGTCGAAAGCTATAGTTACTAGGCCTCTTCTTTATATGATTCGTTCAGCGATGATAGAATACGTACAGAATCATGGCGAACACCATGATGGTGCGCTCCTGACGCTCTCTGATTGATGCGCCTCAGCTCGTAGCGTATGCTACGTCTAGGACTTAGGGTGAAACGAAGTATAGTAGGACGAAAACAGGTACTAACATATGGACGACGAAAACCCCACTAGGCAATTGGCTTGACGGTATCTGCTGCCAAGGCAATTGCTATTTCAGTTATTTCAAGCTTTAAAAGAATAATTTCGAGCCAGATCCTCTAAGAAGCGCTCCTCTCCAACGTAAGCGTTCTTGCACTGTATATGCAATAAAATAATCAATCTGGGCTTATGTCCAGCAGACCACTTACGATTATATTGCTTTTCATGCGTATTTCACCACATGAAAATTATTTTTCAATGATGCCAAGCACCAACGCCGCATGTGATGGAGGTGTGAAGATGTACATATTTGTTTTGCCGGTGTGCAGTCGACGAAATTGCGGTAACAAAAGAATATTTTTTTCGTTCGTTTTCGCGTTAGAAACGCGGTGGCGCCAGTGTGCAAATTAGCTCCAACACTCCCGGTTCTAAACTAGACTGCGTTATTCAAAGTATTTCCGAAATCAAATATACACGCAATCTTCTAGAAATGTCCTCTTATATCTTTGCTAGACTTAATTCACTCTTATGATAATAAAATGACGAGTAAAAATTCGGAAATATACCAGAATCGAAAGAGTGCTAGGGGCTACCCAACAAATGGCGCCACTCAGTTGGTTGCCAAACAAAAATGGGCGGATAAAGCAATCTCTAACCGCGAATTCGGATTGGCTCGCCAAGACTGGAAAGGTCAAGGAGAAACTGCTCATTCCATGGAACAAAAAGGCGACCCTACAAATATCTTGAGCGCTACTTTCCAAGGACCACTTACCTAAGCTGAAAGAGAATAGCGTTTGCTAAATCGCTATGATTCTCCAAGTTGTCAGTATTGTTCCTGAACTTTAGACACTATTGCGTAACTATAGTTGGTTTATAAAACATTTTTATGTTTCAGCTGAGCTTTTATCTACGAAATTTAATAACCAACCTGCAGAGCATTTTGTTGAACACGTTATGTTCTGTGACACCAAGTCACAATTCACCGACATCATCAGATTGATAAAGTAAATGATGAGTGCCCTTTTTAATCTTGTCTTAAAAAAGAGAGTCTGCCATAGGTTGTTCTAATATAAATCCAAGTGCGGCCAAAAGACACAAGACAGAAAAGCACAAACACGCACACTGAAAGCACACAGCCATGGTGCATGCTCTGCGCCTGATTTGGTTGGCCGGTGACAACATACGCACCGAAGGCGACGAGCTCTCTGACATAGCGTTTCTGGCGCTGCTTGAGGCCTCATTCGCTTGCAGCGTCGAATGCGTTACGATTTGCAACAAAGACGGTAAGTTATGTGGTGCCACGTTTTATAGCAAACACCGACTAACAATAATTGACTGAACACACATTTTGTTTCGGGAATATAATTGTGTCTTTAGGGTCATTTCTCACGCCATACGCCTGCACAGTTATTCCTAAAATAACCTATGGGGAAGTTATAATAGATGCTTTTTACGGTCTGATAACAATAAGGCATGTATGCACGAAGACGCGGCGGCGCGGTGGAGTATCGGTATAGTTATCGGAGTTATTAAAATTATCTGCTCCAACTACAGACTTGTATCTTAGTCGGTACCTCGAGAAACATCGTTCTCTGTAAGCGCACCTTTCATACGCACTTTAATTGAGCCAACAGACAGCACAGCGCCTTCTAGCGAAATATTATATAACCTGTACAGTCGCTTTGCCGTTGTTATCGTACTAATCCGATAAATCAATCGTCAAGCGTTGCTATCTTTCTAGCCGACGTCCTTCTCGACCCGTGTCTCGAGGAAAGAGCCCCCTAAACTTATACGCTGAAAAAAATATTTATTTTAAATCACTAATCATGAATACGGCAAGCCCGAAGACCCTTAATCACTGGATGGTATTTTTCATGAAGGCGTGTGGCAATCGGGAGGGTGCCACGAGAGCGCACGACACGAGAGCGCCGATGGCGACGCGCGACAGGAGGCGCGCGACCGACAGCGCACGACGCTGAGTGCCGCGACAAAAGAGCGCTCGAAAGGAGAGCGCTGCGGCACAAGCGTGTCATTGGAGCGCGTCACGAAGTGCAGAACAACGCTGCAGTCACTAAGGTGCCTTTCCCCGTGGGGGTCAGGTATCGAATCCCTCCTGTAGTAACTGGGTTATTATGCAATCAATTACCTGTTACGTGACAGCCGGCACTTCAAATATGCAAGTGCAGTTTCATATTTCGTCATTAAGAACGAACGGATTGATTTCTAGCGCGTTCCAAATTGGACGTTATCCCGATGTTTTTCAGAATTAAACATGATAAAAATGTAAAACATGCACGTGCGACCTACCATGCGCGCTTAAATGTGTAATCCCA
>JAZHYW010032029.1:0-95949 GCA_037355805.1 Ixodes ricinus | reverse complement strand
TTTTTCTAGACTGCATGGAGCCCGTGTACTGGGGGCAAAATGATGAACCTAGGATGATATAGAGCTTGAAGCGGACTCCCGTGTTGCAAGGTAACACTTTCTGCAGACGGTCAAGTATCTCAAATGTGGTCTCGACCTTCATTTCATATAATAAAGAGCATCTTTGAACAATCGATGGCCTGAAAGGAACTTCAATGTTGACATGAAACGCCTAGATGTATTGAAAGAAATCACAGGTATCTCGAGTCTAGGTAACAAAAGACTCATTTGAGCCTTGTGCTAATCCATTCGTGTTCCTGGAGGGTCTGTTAATGCCCAAAATATTGTAAACGCGAGTGCTAAACTGCTATGCTACTAAAACTCCAAGCGCTCGGCAGGGACATCGTTTTACTATATGACTACAGATGCAAGCCAACAGAACATCGCGCAGTGTGTTGGTGCAAGATACACATGGCGTATAAAACTAAAACTTTTCATTGACTTGTTTGATGGCATATCTGTTAATTATAGAGACGTGACATCTTTAGACGACGCATCCTATATGCGTTGTCCTTTCTGGCTAAGGATCACCAAGAGATTACAACACAGTCCCCATTGCTTCTTTTGCAGGGTTGTGGTGACATCAGAACGCCGAGCCTGATTGGCTCTGATTGAAGGATTGTGGGTAGACCCCAATGCAGGATGCCTGGAGGTCTACCTATCATCCTTCAATCAGAACCAATCAGAGCTTATCGTTCCGACGTGCACCACAACCCCTGCAAAAGAAGCAGACGAACTTGCGCTCCGCATAGGGTCACTGACAGCTCTAGAAATGCAGGGAGTAGCGAGCCTTGGTATCTCATTATCGCTACGCAGCCAATGAGACTGCACCTAATAAACAATCAGAGCCCCCAAGAACCAATCAGAAGGCAAGAAGGGCGAAGTCACACCCTGCCTGCCTCAAAGCTGTTGGTGACTCTGTGGAGACTCGAGTTCGTCTGCTTTTGCGCAGGGGTTGCAGTGACTTCAGAACGCCGCGCCTGATTGGCTCCGATTGGAAGCGATAGCGGTATAGAGCTCAAGGCAGCTAGCCATGCAGTTAGCATCCAGGTGCTATCTACTATCCTTCCTAATCTGGAGCCAATCAGGGCTTGGCGTTCTGATGTCACCGCTTAACCCATGCCCCAGAAGCAGACGATTTGCGTTGCGCATAGAAGGTCTACAGTCACACTTATCGATCTGCAAAGTCATGGGTGCATTCATCGCTCTTGATTGACTGAGCCGATATATAGCGGACGCACAAGATGGCAAATTTTATGACGCCGTAATTTTGGAGCTTGATTGGTTAACGGGGAGGTCGTGACCAGAGGGGTAGGCGAGGAAGAGGACGTGGACGAGGAGGAGTTCGACCTACCCGTGCGCACTGAGGGAGAGCTCGAGAGTTTGGAAGGCTCTGAAGATCGCCCAGGTTTATCAGTCCGATTAGCGGTAGTATCACTTCATTCTAGGACCAACTATCAAGTGTGCACATGGTACAGATTAAACTATGTGATGTGCGATGTTATGTTAGAACGTTTCACGCTATGCGACACCAATTGCTAGCAATTTGCCATACATTTTTATTGGTTCTGTCCGCTCGCAGCGTGAACTGCGCTCTTAAGATGAAAATAAGCATAGCAAGTCAAAGCAATACAGCTGTTATAAGCTTTTGTTTCCGCGTTCTGTGTGAGCTTGTTGTTTTAAGCTGGTCATCGAATGCAAGACACAGGGTTCGTTTTCACTTCGGGAGTCTACGTACACACGAATGAAGGCATCTGGCACGCCCTCAGAGAGCGTGAGAGGTAAGTTACGACCATCGATGTTGACCGTGATTTCATTCTTACAAAGTAAATAGAACATTTAGCAAACACGAAACCATATGTCCCAGTCTTTCAGGTGTTCCCCTTGCGCGTCCAGACGCCGCCGCTTTGTTTTGGCAACTGCTTGATTCCTTGGATGTATAAGCAACCAGGCTGCATGACAGCAGTTGGGCAAACGGGTCCGTGCGGTTTATTTGTCACAGGCTGTCGTCCTACGCCTAACTGTTGACATCATTCGTGAACTACTGTCCATGGCGTCCTTGGTTTCTCATACTGTATGTGCAATCTTTAAAATTTTCGGCTGATGTAGGTGTCAACCGCAGACATATAACTGACCACCATAATACAGCTAGAACTGCTGCACATGCGTCAAATATGTCACTATGGGCACGGGATGCTCAAAAAGTATTATGTTTATTTATCAAAACGTGTTATGTTTATTATTAACGAGCTCTGAAAGTTTCATCATGCCACCAACGTGTCAGCATTTTTTTTTTTTATGAACAAACGTTTTGATTAATTTTTGAACGACTCTCAGTAGATCACCTGGCTATCTTTGACTTCCGATCGAAATCTTATTTACAAATCGCCTTCAAGCGTCCAGTAGATTGCGGGCGGATTGCTCAACTGCAAAAGACGACAGAAAAACTGCAGGGAAAGTGACACTCTGCAGGAGTCCCCAAGCTCCGGCTACAAACAAGAATCATTAAGGTAAACACTCAAACCCTTCCAAAACTGCCAGTAACCAAAATGTCATCTGTCCCTCCCCCCCCCCCCCCTCCCCCCGGCACGTGTTAGGATTTGCTCGTGGAGTAATACAGAAACACATCCCTGGGTCTCTGGGTTATCACAATCTCCACATTTCACGTGGGGAGGGCCAGCTCAATAACTCTGGGCCCAGCTGGAGCTATTCCTTCCCCTCATTGAATCCCTTCAAATAAAAAGAGCCCATTTTGTTTATGAAGTCGGGAAAAGCAAGAATAACCCGCAAGGACACAAAAACTATGTTCATGGCAGAAACCTGAGAGTTCTTGGAGTCAACTTAATCCTCTGCAGCTACGGTCACTGCCAAGATAAGAACGGCAGGGCGTCTCTTTCGAACTCCCAGCCTCCAGCATGAGCTCGTTGCTCTTCTACCGTGCTTTGGCCGAGCGTGCACGCACGATGTACTCACAAAGCACCGAAGCGTTGTCGAAGGTAGGACGCTCGCGCTGCAGGCGGGACAACTGAAAAGACTTTCCTGGTGTTCTCATCCTGCTGTCAGCGACTAGACCAGAAGGGGATGTCCTTCTTCCCTCTTCTGAAATACAATTATGTACACGTTTCAAGGCCTGCCTTGGGTCTTTCATGTACCGAGGATAAAATATAAAAGAAACTTCCCGCGTACCTCGGCGTAAAATTAATCTGCAGCGAGCAAAGGTTCTACAGCATTAACGTTTGTGGAGCTAACTGATTCGTACCGGTTACCGAGAACGTGACGCGTAGCACCGTCGATAGTTGCCGGTAAGTCAAGTGGTTAACAGGTGGCTAATAAATGCTCGCTCAACGACCACTAGCGTTTTCCTCCTCGTCAACAGACAACAAAAGAAACTTATACAGGAGTGGCCTAATCGAAAGCAATCAGCATGTCTATTTCATATTCTTGTTATGGGCATAACCGATTCATTGGAGGGTGACGTAGCAACAAAGATGCTATTGGCTTGGATTTTATTTTAGATTCATAGTCAGTAGCCTACAGTGATAAATGAATGTTGTTAATACTTATTTTTGTTATCATCCCCTGTCAGCAAGAAGGCACCCTGCATCGCTTGGAGTGACAAGAAACCAACATAGTCACTGGCGTCTTAAGAAACGTCGGGTACCCTTGTAATTGACTATAACTAGAAACGAATCACCAAGCCGTTCTTCTATTTTTGTATAGGCGATGCACTGCAGCGACTCTTTGGCTTCATTGAGCAGCTCGATTACTGTCGTGCCTTCTCGTCTGCGACCTGATGTAGTTAAAACATAAATAAAATTAACTACTCTAAATCTTGTAGTGTCGTGGATTTTGGATCACTCTAAACAAAGTAGTAATCGAGTTGCAAGATTAATGCTTGAATTTAGTCAGACTAATCATCACAATGTCACGCGAATGCATAATCCGCCATTGCGGCTTTGACAAAGTAGGTTTTTCAGCTTGCGCAGATTAATTATACAGTGCCTACAGACATATCTTTGTAGCAAGAAACGCGTCTCGCACCATTTAGGTGTTGAGACGTTCAAACCTTCCCGCGAGCCGCATTCCAAGTCGTCATCCACCAATCGCAGTGTTGAAGGTCACTTCTCGTGACTGTGGTTGCTACTACAGTGCCCTAGATGGCGCCACCAAACAAGTCTGTCGAACGGTATTCGATTCAAAGGTCTACATGCCCTTGCGTCATACAACATAAATTTCCTATACACGAACTCATCTCTGTTACGTCACGGCGCGGTGGTGGCGCGTCGGTCGCACTTCCGGTCTGGGGCTGTGGGCGGAAGGCCCCATCTGAGGCGTGTATTCCTGCGTTGTTTTGAAAGGAACCTGACGAAAACATGCCTTTTCGTCAAACCGCCGCGACTGGGGCTGTGCCAAAAGAGTCGAGAAAGGTTTGAAGATCAGTTTTCATGTTCTCGGTTCGTCCGAGAACATGGATATGTGGTAAACCAGCCGCCGCCGGACCACGATTGCTTGGGCGGGAAGCACTTTGGGTTGAATTCACGGATACTTGTGGTCATCAGATTTATTTGTTTTGTTCCAACATGAACGCCGGAAAACCCTCAAGTTGTACGGCCCACCTGCGGACTACGTTCAGTGCGTCTTGAAGTTCGAACGGCCGTCTGATCGTTCGAACTGTCGTCTGCTCTTTCAAACGCTTCTGCTTGTCGTCTGCTCTTTTAGACGACACCGGCCCGTAGACCAAATGTTGGTCCGGTACTTGCGTTAAGAAGTAAGTGCAGGCCTCAAAAGACTTAAGTTTGAAGGTTGGTAAGCAGGCTCGACGTAAACAGTAGATACAAGGAGATGTTGATTATTGTTACCAGCGGCCATCACCGACTTGTTATGCCTGATTCACTTCGTCCGATTCTGCTTGCGATTTTCAGTATCGACGTCGACCATCTCAGCTGCGGTTCACGCTTTTGCAGCCCGAGCGACGTCGCGACTGAAAATTGCCAACGAAATCTCATCATGTGAATCAGGCTTTAGCGTACATTCTGCGGCGTCCACGCGGAATGAATCGCCGCATGTGAGATTATTCACGCGAAGTTTTGCGGTGTAACGAGCTTCGTTGATTTCGCTGACGCCGCTCATGTAGTCAGACACTGTCAGGAAGACGTAAAATCAACAATTCGAAAGCGATAAAGGGCAGGGGGACTCACACCGACGCCGATAACATCGCATTTCAATGGTTTGTTTATGGGCGACGGCGAGCTTGTTGCCCACACCCCATCGCGCATGCGCGGCGCCGGTGGCGTCCGCTAGGGGCGCTCCGGGCGCTCCGGTTTGTTTGTAAACATGAGTTGATGTATACACACCGTCGGTCAGATGCATCAAATCTCTTCGAGATTAATCTATATGGAGCTGTCTTTTTCACACCAAATTGAAATATTTCTGATGTCGGCAATTGTGAGTTTTCTTTTCAGAAATAAGAAAATGAAGAAATCTTCTGACTTTGCTCCGTCTTCTCATTCATTCAATCAAATGCCCCAACGGCCCACTAATTAACAATACTGTTTTCCACACGTTCCTGAAAAAGGCTTCAGTGGCTTCCACACACACAATTGTACAGTTCGAGATTTCGTGCATAATTTGTTTCGTTTTCTTCAGGGCAATATTTTTTTTGTATTTAAAACCAAATCAAATAAACCCTTAGCCGCACCTTTCGTGCTAACTTTCAATGTCCTAGCTTTTGAACCTCATGTTGCAGAATTTGTTTGAGGCCAGTCATTGAGAGTCATTTGAGCAACCACGCCAAAAGTGTCACACGAAGACTCCGAATCGCCATCTTCGTAGTGGAACCAGTTTAGAAGAATCCATAGCGTTAGGGATAACTGTCTGCATTTTTATCCACTATCTGCATTCCACGAAGGGAACTCGCCGAATGACAGGGCGAAAAACATGCTAAAACCTAAAACAGAAACAAAAACATTAGGCGCTTTGACATTGGGCAGGACGTTTCAGCATACGATGCATCATGCTCGGTGGCACAGCGGGAAATGTTTTTGTAGGTCTAAACATAGTTTCAGCCTCGTAAAACAAGATCTCCCACATGTTTCGCGGGAATGTAGACGCACCGGATTTCTTACACTGCAACGTTTTAACCGTGTTCCCCCAAAACAAATTTGAACGTTCCGTGAGATTTTGGTTTGGATAAGCTGCTACAGCTCGGGGCATATACCCAGAACAAAACCAAAGCCTTAGAAGAAAATTCAAACAACTATCTTTCCGCCAAAAAAAAAAAAAAATATATATATATATGGGCGTTTTCATCTGGATTCAGGCAACGAGTGGCAGTCGTATTTTTTATTTTGCTTCAAATTTTATATTTTGTTGAGCATGTTCCTAGAAGAACAATCCTTTTTATTTTCATGTCCTGACATGATTAGTTCCTGAGAAAAAAATCTGAAAGACGCGGGAAAGAACTCCAAGGTTTTGACGATTGTCGTGTGTGGCGTATTTGAATCACTCTCGATCTCAAAGTATTGAAAAGAGAACGTTTATATTTTCTTAGTGTGATATTTAGGCATGTAGGTAAACCGACATTATAACTGCTATTTATTATTCGTCGCTCCAATTTTTGTAAAAATCCCCAAACATGCCTCCGCGAACAACTGTGACCTAAAATGGGGATTTTATTTTGACTCGACTATGTTTAGTATCGCTTTTAAAATATTACCACGTGTAAAACCATTCATCGCCTTCCAAATTAAGCAATGTTTGTGTTTTTATCATGTACGAGTACTGAGAAATAAATTATGAAACAGAGAGGGTTTTCACTTTTTGTTCAACTTCAGCACGCTGTCTAAAAAAACCCCATTTTTAATTTTTTTTTCTTTTCTCGCGTTGCGTTCTTTTCACACCCTTCTTTTAGCCAGATTACATTTCGTTAATAGTATTTGCCTTGGTTTTGAGTTTCAAGCCTCTAAAAATGCTAAAAAAAGACCAAATGCCGATGGTGGGATTTGACGATTTTCGTGTGTGGCGTTTTTGAACTACTCTCAATGTCAAAGTATTCAAAGAGAGTTTCGAAATTTTTTTATCGTGATATATATGCAAGTCAGTAAAACGGCATTTCATCTACAATTCATTATTCGTCGGTCCAATCTTTGTCAAAATCTTCAAACATGCCTCCGCGAACAACTGTGACCTAAACTGCGGATTTTTTTGTTAGTCGACTATGTTTAGTTTTGTTTTTAAAATAATACCACGTGTGGAACATTTCATTGCCTTTCATATTATGTAAAGTTTGTGTTCTAATCACATACGAGTACTAAGAAATAAATTATTAAACAGAGGAGGTTTTCACTGTACGGTCAATTTCAGCACACTATAAAAACATTTTTAATATTTTTCTTTTGTTTTTTGCTTTGTGTGTATTTACACCCTTATTTTACCCAGAATACATTCCGTTAGAGGTATGCGGACTGCTTTTGAGTTTTAAGCCTTTAAATATGCTGAAAAATAATTTGGTTCTGTTATCAACATGAATTTGGCATTAAAAATATAAAATTTCGCATTTAAAAATCTAGGTTTCCAATAGAGAGCGTATTTTACTCTAATGTTTTAAAATATTATACTTTGATATTTCTAACGTAGTATAGATTATGTAGCGCACAGGGTTTAGGCTTGAGGCCCGTCCAATCTAGGCACCTGCAGAAATTGTCTGAAAACCCGCTCCTGGCAGTTGCGATTTCATAGTGGTTAGACGTTTGGAATTGCAAACTTTATATTATACGCCTAACGACATTCATGTTTTTGATTTGAGTATTTATTCAACGTCCCTTAGATTATTATAATAAACAATAAAATATACAGCTATAACCCATAAACCCACCATCAGCATTTGCTCTTTTTTAGCACATTTAGAGGCTTAAAACTCAAAACTAGTCCATATAACTCTAACAGAATGTATTCTAGCTAAAATAAAAGTGTAAAAAACGCAACGCGAAAAAAATAAAAAATATATTTTTTACTTTTTTTTTACAGTGTGCTGAAATGGAACGAAAAGTGAAAACCTCCTCTGTTTCATAATTTATTTCTCAGTTTTCGTACGTGATTAAGACACAGACTTTATATAATATGAAAGGCAATGAAAGGTTCCACACGTTGTATTATTTTAAAAACAAAACTAAATATAGTCGACTAACAAAAAAATCCGCAGTTTAGGTCACAGTTGTTCGCGGAGGCATATTTGGGGATTTTTACAAAAATTGGATCGACGAATAATAAATAGTAGAATGGAATGCCGTTTTACTGACTTGCATATATATCACAATAAAGAAAAAATCGAAACTCTCTTTTGAATAGTTTGACATTGAGAGTGGTTCAAAAACGCCACACACGAAAATTGTCAAATCCCATCATCGGCATTTGCTCTTTTTTAGCATTTTAGAGGCTTGAAATTCAAAACCAAGGAAAATACTATTAACGAAATGTATTCTGGCTAAAAGAAGGGTGTGAAGAGAACGCAACGCGAGAAAAGAAAAAAATTAAAAATGGGTTTTTTTTTAGACAGCGTGCTGAAGTTGAACAAAAAGTGAAAACCCTCTCTGTTTCATAATTTATTTATCAGTACTCGTACATGATAAAAACACAAACTTTGCTGAATTTGGAAGGCAATGAATGGTTTTACACGTGGTAATATTTTAAAAGCGATACTAAACATAGTCGACTCAAAATAAAATCCCCATTTTAGGTCACAGTTGTTCGCAGAGGCATGTTTGGGGATTTTTACAAAAATTGGAGCGACGAATAATAAATAGCAGTTATAATGCCGGCTTACCTACATGCCTATATATCACACTAAAAAATATAGACGTTCTCTTTTCAATACTTTGAGATCGAGAGTGATTCAAAAACGCCACACACGACAATCGTCAAAACCTCGTAGTTCTTTCCCGCTTCTTTGAGATTTTTTTCTCAGGGAACTAATCATGTCAGGACATGAAAATAAAAAGGATTGTTCTTCTAGGAACATGCTTCACAAAATATAAAAATTTGAAGCAAAATAAAAAATACGACTGCCACTCGTTGCCTGAATCCAAATGAAACTGCCCATATATATATATATATATATATATATATTTTTGGTGAGGCGGACTTATATTGTTTATTTTTCTAAAAGTGCGTTTCTTCTTGATTCCCATCAAGTTTATAATCGAAACCATGCATCTTTATTCAAAACCTCAAAATCTGATTATTAAAAAAAAAAAAAAAAAAGTTAACGGCCTTGAACTTTATTTTCAGCAACATTATGCCGAGGACACCGGACAAAAAAGCTAACAGAAGCTAGCTTGACTGGGTCAGTGCCCCTGCATGCTACAGAGAACACAATCATATTTAAAACAATCCTAAATATTTCTTACAATATTCAAATCAAACAATCTACCGCCTTCCACTCTGTCCTTGTCCCTGCGCTGTTTGTTTTTCCGATAATATGAATGACCAAATAGCCCACTCGTCAATACTACTTGAATTTAAAACGTTCCTATAAAATTTTAAAATCACCGACACTAGAGAACAATTTCTCTAGTGTCGGTGATTATTATCGAAAACACTCTTCAACTTAGGCGTACGCGACAAAAGCGTAATCAGTATTTTTTTTTCCACGTTTTGGAAACACTACATTTTTGAAAGTATTTCGAATTTTCTCGTGTTACTTGATGGGTTCCAGAGATGGCGCCACCACCCATCGCCGAGCATAGAGAGACCTAGATTTGTGAGAGGAAGCAACTCACTGAAGCCATGTAGAGCGTTGGCGATTTAATGGCGATCGCCTTCGCGCAGATCGGTCGCGCCTGCGCATGCGTGCCTTTCCGCGGCGTGACAAGGAGAATAGCAGGCGGAGGGGCCAAGTCAAGCTCAGAGACGCTTGCAGACGCTGAACGATTTGGCCTCCTCCTTGCAGCTTTATCGTGAACGCCAGGCCAATGAGACCTATAAACCACGTGATCCCGATCGAAGCAGTTGCGAACCCTCTGAAATCTAGTCACACTAGCCGCGTACAGTCACGTGCTTCGCGGTCGCATTATGATCCTCGCCCCACGCAGTTGCCGTCTGCTCTCGGAGGACAAATGGCGGAAGCGATTCCGGGACCCAAAACAACGCCATCCATCAATTCAGACGCGCCTGTCTTTCTTTTTGCCCTTTCACTTCGGCTCCACACTCAGCTATCGAGCATTTGCCTCGGCAAAAGCAATGACTACAAAAGGGCCTGTTTCAAAACACTCTTCGGAGAAGCGGACAAATGCGCATTACCCTGAATACGTTATAATCATTTTTTGAAGCGGAAGCTCTGAGGGCTTCTTTCGGCGAAATTCGGCGGCGTCCGTACGCCAAAACCCACGTAATCACGGGGCGCGCGCCGCCTCGCCGCCGCCGCCTGCTGCCGCTGCCACCGCGTTACCGCTCTCTCCCCATCAATCTCGCCCCTCGCCCAATCATGTCATCTATGGCAAGACGGGCTTTCGCTGCCTCCCTCTCTCTCTATCTCTTTTTATCTTCCCTGCAGACAGGGCCAGTTGGCCAGACCACGCAAAGTTCGTTCTTCGTCCGAGGAGCGGGAATGGCAGGCGTGCCGCGCTAGCAGAGTAGAGGAAAAGCCACGGTGGCACGAAACAGCAAAGGGCGCAGAAGCCCACACACACAATAAAAATCGCATAAGCTCCTTTCATATATGTGCACTAAAGCACATCTTTACAACTAGGCACGTAGCCCGGATTTTGATTCGAAAAAGAAAAAGTATCGATGGACATTCCGTCTCGATTGGATCTTTCGTCTCGTTGTACATTCCAGTCTCGGCTGTCACAGTGACTGATTGACATTCAAATTGTTGGACATTCAGTCTCGTTGACATTTAGGGCCATAAGCGAAGAGAGAGGGGGGACGCTTATGGCCCGAATGTCCAACAAGACTGAATGTCCAATGATCCTGAATGTCCAGACTTCATAACATCCAAAAAACAATACATTTATTGTTTGTTTTATATATCTAAATATAAAGATAATTTCACAACTAAAAAAATCAGCAGAACCCATCCTTTGGGAATGATTATCTACGTTAATGCGAATAGCATCAAACGGTGCGGAGTTATGCGCGTTCGTCAGGTGGCCGGCACACTCTAGATACGCCAGCCCACTCTTAAGGCGATTCTAAATTTGTTGACACTTTCACAGCCCTGCGCACGATCTCCGCAGCCCAGCACGTGCGTTTGTGTCACTTAGGAAGGCGAGCAAAGCACGCGCCATACGCACAAACACTCAAAATGGTACCGACCAGACTTTCTGGCGTCTCAGCTAGTCTCAACCAACGGTACTCTAAACGGTTGTTTATATCTTTACTATAGGACGCGCCTTACAGCGCTGTCACAGCTACTGGTGGCGCGCGTTCCATGCACGAGGGTTCATTCCGCTCTCGTGAGGGTGAGCACGGCCGCTACATCACCCTCTCCCGAGCGCGGGAGAGGGTGAGCTAGGGGCAGTGCTAAGCCTCACGAGAGCGGAATGAGCCCTCGTGCATGGAACGCGCGCGATGGTAAAGATATAAACAGGTGTTTAGAGTGCCTTGAATGACTGCCTTCATAGCTCTGTGGTTAGCGCGTCTGCCTGCTGATCAAAGGGTCAACGGTTCGAACCCCGCCGGCGCCGGTCTTTTTTATTTATTTATCGACCCGCGGCGTAAGAGGTTAGATAGCCAGATAGATATGATAGATAGATAGATAGATACATAGACGAAAAGTGCGTGAAGTATCCAAAGAATGCTATTCGCATTAATATTCGCAATTAAAAGCGACGTGGAGAGGTCACACATGCTACAAGTTCAAAGACCGAACTCGTTGACCATTGACAATCGGTCACGCGTTTGCTTTTCAGAACGTCGTAGCAATGGCGCGGAAACAAATGTGGGGTCCACGAGAGTTCTTAGAATTGATCAATCGTGCTTATCCCCAGTCACAGTCTTCTTTCCGTATTGTACGGGTTGCTGTATTTTTCTTATTGGTTTCTCTGGACGCGCAAAGTTGATGTCCCGCGCATAGCAGAGAAACGCCTGGTTAAATTGTATTATTGTTAGGTCAAGTCGGTGTAGTTTTTGTAATTACACTAAATTGTATCTTTTTTTTGTATTTCTTGTACAAAATGAGGGTGAAAGCTTTAGAAATTTCTGATTTGACTTCTCGGTCTCTAGAAACAAAAATTTGATCCTCATATCAAAATCAGTGATAAAATACAACGTCCCTTCCATTGCTTTTGTGCAGGTTAAGTCCTAAAGTAGTGAGCTTTTGTCCGGTGATTGTCTGGAGGATTCGGCACAACGACGCTTATCGTGACGATTTGTTTCGCCTGCTTCGGCCACCAAAGCGATTGCTGTCGCAGAACCATATGTTAAGCAACGTTGTAAATGATTTTGATGATTAACACAATACTTTTTAGAATTCGCTTCTACCGTTTCCGCTCTGCCTTTTCTGGACACGTGGCATGCGCAGCAATCGCACCGATACGCGCCCAGGTGCCTTACCGAAGCTGCGATCGGATTTCAACTGGTTGTAACCTGTCGCAGAGCAGCTGCGACAGTGCGACCGCAATCTCACTCGACCTTCCCGAATCCCATTATGCTAGATTCGCGAGTGAACATATTCACGTAGAACTCGACTTTTATAATTTTGAACTACCCGGGTACGATTTACTATTGAACCCTTGTATATTCTCAGAACTTCATTTGTCATCCCCTCTTTTTTTAAAGAGGGTATCATTGTTGACTCCCAGTGTCCCCGGCTATCTACACACCCTACCCTAATCAACTCTTTTGGGCAGTTCGACGAATGGGCACTTTCGCCTCATTCTCCGCTCTGCGAATTGGCCTAGGGCGAATTGCACTATTCAACGAATGGTCCTTCTTCCAGGGAACCAAGCGTCGAATACTATCGATGCATCAGTTGCTAAAACTCAGCAAGCAGGCGTCCGGTGAGAAGTGCCCGTAGCCCACCTCATTTTACGTAACGGGGTCATGGCGACAGATCCTGACCACCCAGAGATTCCCCACACTTGCAACCCGAACGAAGACGCCGATGCAGCATCTGTTCTCTCCAGGCGCTTTATATACGGAATCTCTACGGACGTGTTCCAGAGCCGGAAAGGACCCCGAGAGGCTTTTGAGGGAGCAGTGTCATCAGTCCATGAGCGCTTTCATGAGTAGGAAGACGCAAGCACGCGCAACCAAACCACTGAAAGCCTAGCGAGATCGCGCTGAAGAGCGGATTCTCTGGACACTTGGCGAAGAAGTCGTCGAGAAATCCGGCGGCTGTGATTGGCCGGCGCCAAGGTCAAGTGTGGCGCCGGCCAATCACGGCCGCCGGATTTCTCGCCGACTTTTTCGCCAAGTGTCCAGATTAGGGCCTCTGGTCGGATTGGTAACTCGGCATTGCAAAAGGAGAGTATACATACGAATGCACGAGAGCTGGTGCACGGTCACACTGAGAAAACCTGGAAACGAGGTAAAACGAAGAAAAAAGACACGGTATTGAGGACACGTTGTTTTGTTTGTCATCTTTCCTGAACACCCCACAAACTTCATCTGTCAAACAATGTACACGCAAAAAAAAAAAAATCTGCCCCCTCGACGAATTTGAAAAAGACAAACGAGACAAACAACCAAGGAATCCACTCACGACGGACGCAGACAATACAACAGATTCAGAACTTACGCCGAATAAATTACGAAGACAATTAGACGAAATGCCGATTAGTTTTGTTGCCAGAAGAGTGTATTGATTGGCACCTCTTGGAAAAAGTCAAAGATGAAGACCGACAATGAAGGACGGCTAAACACTTGCACATCACGAATGGTGTCTTGGGCACCACTCGGTCATCCGTAGTCACGAACAGTAGATCGGTCAGCACTGAGTCGGCATTTCATGAAGTTGTGTTGAAATATAATGAAGAGTCATTCGCTGCATTAACCGTCAGCACCAAAGGACCAGCGTAATGTAAAGACCGTGTTAACTGTATTTGATGGAGGCGTTTACTTCAAAGAAACATACTTAGAAAAGGAACAAAAAAAATCAGGTCATGATCGGATACTTCAATCGCGTTCTCTATTCGCGGTGAGAAGCTCGCTAGGGACGTTTCTGTTTTCCTCACTATGGGTACTGCACGTGCTACCCACGCGGTTATGTTTTAATTTGCATAGTGCGCATAGAAGCTTGGCATTGCACGTGCTTGCACCAGCAGAAGAAGTTGAAGTATCCTCACTCTGGGTTGCGAAAAAATTCCACCAGGCGGCGATACCCCAAGCTTCTCGCCGTGAACAGGGGCATAGCTGATTAGAACTGTACGAGAACTGTACACGAAGTTTGTGTAGTGTTTAGCTAACACATATTATAATTTAGAACCTATTTTCAGCGGATCATCAAATTTTCAAAACCGGTGGGAAAAAAAAAGTACGGCTCGGAATTTCCGTATTTTTGGCAGCACCAGACGCGAAGTGAAGCTCAAGCTTACATAAAACATATTGGGTTAATTACATCGCGTCCATTAAAGAAAACAGTCACAAACTACGTATGTAAAAGTATACTATCAGGAACGCTGTTTCCTTTCCTCTTGAGCCTCCCCCTCCCCACACACACACAACAAACAAAAGAAAACGTAAACGTTGGTGACACGAAATGTACTACCAATAAAAGAAGGATCCATGAAATGCGGTCCTACATCGCCCAAGAACCCGACCCCATCCCCATTACCGATACCAAGCAGTCTTAATTCGACGCGTCCGCACAGGCGGAATGATTACGGTTCATCTACTCCGCAAGTGGGATGACAGCAAAAAAACGCAAGCAAGACCCAACGTATCAAACCCCGACACCATGGTGCCCACCAGTGCCAATGTGTCATCCCACCCAAGCTTCATTACCTCATGCGGACCTGAAGAGCCTTCACGACACACCGATCCCAAGATATCAATAGTTTGTACCTCGACGACCGACCACCCCGTGTCCTGGACTAAGCCAACGGGGGACTGTGAACAAAGGTTCAGGCTGCTGCAGTTCGTCCTCGACTACTTTCAGTCGACCAGATTGGGCGCCCACAGGCGACGTCTTACCTGCAAGCCAGGCCGCAGAGCGACCGCTTACGTAAGGCTATAAATGCCTATTTCTCACCTCACCTCACCTGACACAAAATGGTGGACGGCGTGTCAGGGATAGCATGGTTGCCGGCGTTCTCCATTGGTGAAACCTCTCACTCAATAGTGACTCAGCTGTATGGCCTTTCTAGCAAGCTACGCTTTCCGCGTTCCTTCCATGGGAGGCCGTGAAGTCAATCTCCGAAAATTGTTCCAGGTTTTAAAGTGCTAATTCGGGATTCAATTGATGTTCCGTCAAACTCGCAGCCTCAAGAGCACCCATTAAAGGCAGCAGAAGAACATAACTGGCGGCTTCGGCTACAAGAGCCACTTCCTTGAGGCAACGGTCACTGAAAGGGGCTCGTGAGACGCCGAAGTGTCATAGAAGATATGTCTCCTAAGAAATCTGGTTCTTTTCCTAAAACAACTTTGGGGAGATCCAGTCGCTGCAATCCACAGAAGAAGCTCGGAAAATGACGCGTGGCTGAAAACAACTCTGAGGCATCAACAAACAGTCTGCTTTCCGGCACTGGACATGAGGACAGAACCTGAACCCGATGCTCTCTGACACTGAACGTGAACATGATGACGCCAGAGGTCGCGTTCAGTGTAGCAACGCGGAAACTTAAAAATGTTTTCAGCCCCGTCCACGTCGTTTGTACATCGCAGCCATTATAGCTCTCCCAGACGCTTCACGGAAAAGGAGACGCACCAGATTTCTTGAAGTGTCGGCAGCTTGCGCAGCAGTCGGGACAACCGCAGGACCGATCGCTGCCTTACTTATCCCGTCTGTGAATTCAGTCAGCTGTCGTCTATCTTGTGTTCAGGCTGGCTTTCTTTCGTACCCCGCTTCCGTCTCTCGTTTGGTCAATTAATCGAGTTTCTTCTTTTGTTCTGTCCTATAGCCTTCGACATTCAAAACTTTCACCGGGAAGGTCGGCGCTCGTTAGCAATCCTCTCACACGGAATTTCAAGTGAGGTCTTTCGGCGGGCCGGAGATCTGTGGTCGCCCGCCTTGAACCTGCGGAGTTGTCGATAGGGGTCGCACCTCCCCTGTGATTTGGAATTCATGATCACGACAAACTGAGAAATGTCACGGCCTCTTCCGCGAGAAATTCTTCGTCAAGAACCACACCAAATCGAGTGTGCTTCTCGGGAATCAGTTCGTGACAAGGTTAGGGCTAACATTATTGCAATGGCGCCAGTGAATTGAAAAAAAAATATTGTGGCCTCACTTTCAGCTCAGTTTTAAATAAATACGAATGCGACGAATTCTATGCCGGTCTCAAAGAGGAGAAAACGTTGTTTTTAGAACAAGTAAATTTGGGTTCTTTCATTCTCTCTATTTTTGTTATGAGGTTTATTTGCTGCCATTAGAGCTCAGCGGATAATACATAGCCTATACATGCATGGGACCTGTATCTCGACTAAAAATCGCTCGGGAAGAAAATCGCGAATGCAATTTTGTGGCGCAATAAGAAAAAAGTCTAATTATTCTTTTTTTTAAAGGGTCATTTGTAACGATAAGTAGTTGCTTTCTGAGTTCATTTGTAACCGCCGTAGAACGCACATTTTAAAACCACGCGTCGTTTGTTGCAGACAACAAATGATCAAGCAAATGAGCTGAGACAAACAAAACTCGTACAATGGAAACTGCAAAAATAACGCAGATGAAATTAAACACACGCCCTTTGGTGTCGGAGTTTTCTTGCGGGTAAAAGCAGGGTGTTTAATTTTATTTCGAACAGATTTATATATATATACATGAAAATAAAAGCCACCAAAGATAAACTAGGGGGACCTGTGCGGGTGAGGTATACGGTCAGGGGTACATGATATACGAAGATGATCCTCACGACAAGTCGGATAATTAACTGACATTTGTTAATTAACTTTTAATCAGTGAAAATAAACAAACGGTCCCAATTAGAACATTGCTGGGCGTCCTCTAAAACAACTAAACAAAATAAATTTTAGAGAAAAATAAGCGGTGGTAAGCGCGGGGTAGCGGATGATAATCATTTTTTCCGCGTTTATTGAGCCACCAATGTTACGCCTGTTGTGCGAGTGGAAATTTTAGTGCATTTCCCGTGTTTACCACGTGTTTTAAATCTCTCTACAATGGACTGATTTAGTGGTTCTAGATGTCCACCCCGCAAGTTTCTAATTGAAACCATGTTTATTTTCACCAAGTAAAAGCTCGTTAACAAAAGTTTAGTTAATTATTCGACTTATCGTGGGGATGATCCTCGTGTATTATGTCCCCCTGCCTACCTGCATAAACCACATTAGTTTATATGTCACGGCTTAAAGAAAAGAGAAGTATGTTCCAATTTATATCAAACATCCTGAATATATGTAGTTTACATAATGACGTACATTTACCTAAAATTGTCGGAAATGCTCTGAGTAACGTACGAACCAGTCATTAGGGAAGATATACTTTCCGTGTCGAAATAGCGACACTTCACCTATTGTGCTTCCCAAGACTGAAAGTTGCTCAGTTTGAAAGTAGTAATGTTCATGGGTGAACTTGCCAGCACCGTGAACTTCCCAGCATTGAATATAGATTTATGTGTAACTGAGTGCACTGGCATTGATAATGAGAGATGATTTAACGAACTAAAGAAACATTTTGAAACTGGAACCACCAAAAGTTTCTGAAGCGAATAAACGATTAGTTACCATTTGTCAAATGGTAACTAAGAAACTCGGTACTCAATCGTGAATCAAAAGGTGTAAAATTAAACTTGAATAATCAACTCGTTAATTTCAAAATGTTAGGTGTAACAAATCAAAACTGATAGGAGTTGAGTAAATGAATATATAAACCAGCGTAAAAGTTTCTCTGAATACAAGCATTTTAAAACTCATAATAAAACAATTACAATTTCGTGCTTTGATTATGATGTATTTGTCTTACACGTATGCAAAGAAATACTCCCGTACCAAATGGAGGCTCAACCATGCTGATTTCAGAATTCTTAACATTTCCTTCTGGCCATTTGGCTCTGATTTTAATTTTTCACTAGAGAGTTTGCGCATTGCGCGTGGAATATAGCGGCTCGAACAAATATCCCCAATGGTCAACCTCGAATTTCAGGTTATTCGTTTTTTTTATTTTAAAGGAACTGTGCAATCTCTAAATAATGCATTGATCTGCAAATTGTTCATACTCCTCTACCTTTGAGGCTGTGTAAACGATCGGTGAACCCATCTATATCGTCTCGCTTTGCTATCTATCGTGATCATTCATTAGTAATTTAGATACCATTACTCGCTTTGTCTCATGGAGATAAGAGGCTTAGCTTCAAAGTAGGGAGTCCACGCGTGCACCAAAGTAGGACTGATAAAGCAGGCTGCGTAGATGTTGACACGTCGTCAACACCCGGTAATCGCACAGTCAAAATTGTTTTATTTTTATTCTTAGAACGGTAGTGTTAGATGTCAATGTTCTGTCTATATCAGTATTCAACGTACAAATACACATATTAATAATATTAAACAATATATTAGTTGAGATTGTTTACGCTCCTATAAAAAAACTTAATTTTTGCTTCCTGACTTGACTCGTTCCATGCTTTATTTTAACGTAATTTGGTATGTGTTGTTTACAAAACAAATATGGTAGAAAATAATTAACACAGACATCATATAGGCTCTGACGTCAAAACATCGAATGTTCTTCACGACGAAGCACTAAATCCGTTGAGGATGGATTAGCGATTACGCTCCAACTATATACTGATTAATCAGTTTATATTCCTTTCTTTTTTTATTCGGACATTCAATTTTAAGGACTTGGATAAAGTTGATAAAGTTATTTACCAAATGAGATTGACATTGACTGTGCTGACGGGGTAATCTAAATCCCAAATCACGAATAGATCCAAATGGTTCTCAATTGAATACCTATAAATCACAACCGAGTGGAGGATATTCATCACAAAGGACAGACACACAAACAATTCCGCACCAAGATTCCTTCCTCCCAATGCTCGATGTAGAAAAAAAAAAGAAAAAAAAGTCGCATGCAAAAACACAAGGTCGGGCGGAACGAAACAGAAACGCGAAACTAAGTTTCGGCTTCGCCATTTTCCCAATCGACTAAAAGTCAAAGAAGGCAACCAATTCACCGCTCCAACCTTCACCGTGGAGAACCCAATCAACCCGCGCCGCGCGCGCTCGCTGAAAAAAAACGAATAAACACAAAAAGTTCAAATAACTCAGGCACCTATTCCAAAACACACAAAGTACGCCCCTTCAAGCGCGGGAAGAAAGATCACCTGTCACAGCAATCGGCAGACAACTCTGTCTCAATACCAACAAGCACGCACACACACAAGAAAAAGTTAAAGTGAAGACTTCGTTCCCAGACTTTCGTTCTCGTGGCTTGCCTAATGTTGGCCAAGAAACTACGGCTTAATACATTCGGCTAGAGAGAGAGGAGCAGACCAGGCGATAGCTTTCGCAGGGTAACGCTGTAACCCTGTAACCTAGGGGTGTCGCGAACCAGCCTAAGTTCGAGTTCGACTGGTTCGAACTTTTTCGAACATTTATCGCAAAGTTCGACAAACGTCGACTAAAGTTCGACTTTTTGTGCGCATCTGAAAGAATTGAAGATGAGCTGAGGCCACCTGACGGAGGAGAAGTGTAATATGTAGGGGCGCAATATTGTAGCTATGCGGAGCGTAAATTCGTCTGCTTCTTTTGCAGGGGTGACGTCAGAAAGACGCCGAGCTGTGATTGGCTCTGATTGAAGGATAGTGGGTAGACCTCAAAGCAAGCTGCCTTGAGGTCTCCCCCTATCCTTCAATCAGAGCCAATCAGAGCTTGACGTTCTGACGTCACCAGAACCCCTGAAAAGAAGCAGATGAACTTGCGCTTCGCATATTGTTTCACACTGATAAGGTAACTGCAGTAAAGTAAGGCAGTAATTGGAGGCCCACACCTCTTATGTCCTCCCCTCACTTTATCTCAAAATAAACGACAGACAATAAAGTAGAGGTGTGCGAATACTGGCATACAAGAAAGGCAACTGGGCGATGAAGAACTCTTTCCTATCGAAAAAGGAGCTTAAAAGAAACTCTACTAGGTTTTTCACGAAGAACTCCTTTAAGGTGTACTTAAAAGAAATTTTTAGGGTGCATAATATGATGGAGAATCCGAAGAACCCCTAAGAGTTATTTTAGGACCAGATCTTTTTTTAGTATACAATAAAGTAACTACAGCACTCAAAGTATATTTGTTTGCTTTGATATTCTGTGAACTACTTCATCAAATATGGGTAACCCCAAAATCGGAAACGTTTAGCGTAGAAGTCAGGCAAACACTGCTCTTACATTTTCATACAAAATTGACAAAACGTTCGCAGGTTTCGCTCGAACCAGTCGAACCTCAAGTTCGTCTAAAGTTCGCCACGTCCTACCTGTAACGTACTACGACGCCACGATGCGCATGCGCGTACCGCCTGCGGCTACACCTCCCGCGGTTGTCATTAAATGCGACGGTGGAAAGGGGTTAGCAGAAGCGGAGGTCAGGCGAAAGCGATAGTTGAGCGCGGTCGTCAAGGTCAGAGCACTGCGTGACCGGCGAGGTAACGGGCAATTGGGCCACGCGGCTACCCGTTACAATTAGAAAGAGTCACTACCCTAGCTCCTCCTCGCCGGTCAGGAGCGCTCCTCGCCGGCGCCGCTCGTGACGGCTGCGTCTTTCTCGTGTTTGAATGGTCCTCGGCCGGACCGGTTGATTGTGTTATCTGCCGTAAACATATGTATTCCTTGTCCAGGGTTGTCAGCTGATGACTTATTTGTGCGCAGAGTGCGGATGAAGTGGCGAGAACAAAAAAAGAAAAAGAAAGGTAGCGGTCGATGCGCAGGTCGACGCAGACGGTTTCCAAATTAGAGCAGACGATATTGGGATGATAACAGGCTCGAGACATTTTTAAAGATTACAATTTAATGGCTGCCATAATTTGTGCGTGTATGTAAGCTGTATTGCTGCGTGTTTAAAACAAACATTAAAAGGGTCTCCTTAAATGTTATGATGACGTCGGTGGGAATCTCGGAAGAAATGATTATAGGCACGGGGAGATTATTATACGAATTAATCACAACAATAGAGTGTAATGGATTACTGGCTATGATTTTAATACTTTTAAGTGAAGGTTGCTTGGCGTACATGTAAGATGTAAAAGCTAGACTCCAAAGCGATGCGACAGACAGAAAAATAGGTCTCCCTTGCGTGTGGGGCCTCACTCCTATTGTCTGGAGCAAGTGATCCTGTGACCATAGCGACAACCACTAGCGTTTTTATTTATTTATTTATCAATACTACCAATCCTCATTTGAGGATTTTTGAAGGTGGTACACAACACGGATGCATAACAATAGTGCAGAGAAAACAATAGTTATACAGAGGGTAACAAATATGTGAGACAAACGGAGTAGATGAGACATGGTATTTTTCACATCATGAGCGCTTCGACATCATTCGTGAACTGTGTTAGCGAGCTAGCGCGGACAAAGTGTCCGTTAAAAATTGTTCCATTCCTAAACTGCTAGCGGAAATTTTTTTCAATTCTGCGTATTTAATTAGAATTGCGTTTGTAATATTATTTGGCCCCGCACTTGTTTTTAGGGTCAAGGTTAAGAAGAAGACTGAGTATGCCAGCCTCAGATATTGTTATGTTGCCCTCGGTACCTTCCAATTGACTATTCATGTAGGGTGGCACAACGCTGTTATCGCTTGTAAAGACTGGAAGGAAGTAGTCATTGAAGTTGTTAGCCTTGTCCGGCCGGCTGACGATTGCTGTATCGTTACCTACTTTTGCGCGCGGATTTATGTACCTCCAAACTTCATCTGGTGCTGTTCTGATGAAGGAATAAAGAGTTTCGTTGTAAAACTTCTTTTAGCCCACTTTATTTTCCAACGAAGTTCTTCTCAATCGTTGTTTGTTTTTGGAGTCTGTTAATTTTTCGCTTGGTACATGAATGATCTCACGCGTCATCCAAGGATTTCGCTTAGCGGTTCTTGTGATTTTAGTTAGAATATGGGTATTCAAACAATGTGAAATTATTGACTTGAAGGAATTCCAAAGGTCATTTGTGGAACTATCTGATCGCAGGAAAAGCTAATTAAAAGGGTCAAAATGAAAACCGAAACGAGTCAGGATGGCCACATCATTAGCACGATTTAAGTCTAAAACTTGAATAACCCTGCTGGTATTTTTTGGCACCGTGTCTAGTCTAAGCGAAGCTACCACAATGTCATGGTCAGATATTCTGTCAACAATGTTCACGCCTATCTTTTTAGAAAGTAGTCGCTCACGAACATCAGGTCCAGGAAACTCTGCGAGAAAGCCTGTGTACGTGTCAAATTTGACACAATCTGGGTCAACTAATAACTAAAGCAGATATCGCACATAGGATTGGTCTCGCCTAGGCATGCTAAGGGGTATCGATGTTCGGGCCAAGCAATTTTAGGATGTCGCGGTATGAGTCGCTTTACATAAATTACTTAACAGAGATTTACCGACACCCGAACGCAAACATTCAAGCTTAATTATTAAGCGCTGTGTAACTATCAATAATTTGTTACTGAGTATTTGGTAACCTATATTAGACGAAATAAATTAATCGGTACAATGAAGAGGCAAACAAAAGTGTTAAACTATCGAAAACCTATAAATATAACTACATACTATTCGAGAAAACAATTCCTTGAATTCGTGGGGCCTTAGTGATGCAGAAAAAAAAATAGAAGACTTCAATGAAGATATTTGAATGCATTTATTGGTTTGCTTGCCATATCGAAATGCCAGAGCTGATGGTAGATGTAGAGGAAAATGCAAAAACAAAACAAAGCAACAAAAAAACATTCCCTTTTTTTTTACTGACGGCAGGCATTTACTAGTTATTAACATCTATTAACTTTTACTGGCAAAACGCTTGAGTAGCCAGCTGCGTAAACAAAGCAATTTATTTGCTCTTGTAGGTTGCAGCGAGTTCTTTGGTATGTTAACGACCAGACCCGTTGTGTTGAGCATCCTTTTACTCGGTGCAGAAGTGACTGGAAGCCATATATAGGATGCGCAAAGCCATTGAAACTATGTTAAAAAGCTTAATTTCTTCTTTCTTGTCAATCTAGCCGATCGATAGCTTAATTGGCGACTTCTGACGGTGAATAATATAGCAGCGTTTCAGCTGAAGTATACACAATGTCAAGCAATCTACATCGTCCCAATCTATACTGTGAACTTTTTTTTTTTAATATCTTTGGGTTAAAAGGGCAGTAAAGGGAATATGAAGTTCGTCCTTTTACGACGGTAACTTTATCTGCCACGCGTATTGTATTTTATTATTATTATTATTTTCCGCAAATGTGAAGAACTTTACGATCAATTAAAAAAAATCTACTGTTGAACTTTTTTTTTTTTTTTGATTGGTGCAAGAAATTTTGCGGTATCTGTTTCCGAGAACGTAAGGACGAGGAGACTGTCTTGGAAATTCTTTTAAATCAGTATGTTTGAACAGCTCCTGCTGGTCCGAGCAAACGCTGCGTCTACAAGCTTGCACGGAGTGCCGCGATGAAGCCATCGGCGCGCGCGAGTAACAGGCAAAGCCGCAAAATCAGGGATTGCTGCGGAGACTCCGGCGTCTTTGGCGTTGCCAATAGCTGACCGCAGCTATGCTGGCTTCAGTGACTGAGTGAACGAGCAGCTACTTTTACAAACACAGAAAGTGACAAGTGTGCGCACCGTCTAACCTTCTCGTGCGCACCATTGGCAATGTAGACTCAAACACGTCGCTAAATACTCATGTTAGGTCGAGTACGAACCAAAATAAGGAAGAAAAAAAAACTGCCTTCTAAACGCTTCGGTTCCATGAAAAGGACCATGAAATGGTTTTAGAGCGCAGCTCTTAGGCGCCCGTTTCCGGCTTGAGCGGCGTCGCCGTCGGCGTCGGCGTCGGCGTCGGCGCCGTCAGCGTAACCGCGCGGTGCATTATGGAAAATGTCCCATAATGCACCGCGCGAATCCCCCAGGGTCACGTGACCTCGGGGGCGCGGGGGGGAGTCACGTGATTCCCAGGTCACGTGACCCCCGAGGTCACGTGACCCCCTCCCCCAAAGGACATTGAAGAATGAGGGGAGGAGGAGGAGAAGGAGGAGGAGGAGGGTATGCCCTCCCCTGAGTACCCTTCCTCCTCCTCCTCAAGAGCTGCGCTCCAATTCGGCGTTACAGCTGGAGTTGTAAACGGCTTTCACTTTTTCAACTTCTTCCTCAGCTTTTGATTCTTCTACTCAAAAGCAAAATGAGATCACGTGATCGTGACGTGCACGGGCACCGGGAAGCGATGGACTCCAGGCTTCCACCGTGCTTTGAAGCACGCCATGGAACTCGTCCTTCTCAGGTAATGATAAGTGCCGTCACGGCACTCATTGGCCACGAACGCGAATCCAAATGTTCGTCGACGGACTGACTGTTGACGAGAGCGTTTTTCCGAGTGACGCAGTGCTCGAGTCCGATGCGTGAGCTGGGTTCGGACGACGTGCTCTGGGCACCTCGGATACATCACTGTGAAAAGGCAGAAAGCTTTCGAGGAAACGAGGCACCAAATATTTGCAATATTTTCAGATTCTCGTACCGAAAAGCAGGCCTTTTACCTTCTAACCTTTTTTTTTACAGCGGAGCTGTTAAAGGCCAAAGTTTCCCCGGGATCCTGTCCGTCAGTAAACAAATGATGACAGAGAACTCTGGACAGCTACCACCATCTATGAGTGACGGCGGCAACCAGACAACCAGCTTGCCGGTTGTCTGGTTGCCGCCATAGCTCATAGATGGCGGCAACCTTTCGAGCCTTTCCACTCTGGCTTGCCTACTTGCGACCGGCCATTACTTCATTCCCACCATAGTACAGCTTCGCTAGTCTTTCTTCTTCACCAAGCATGAAAAAGCAGATTTTTTTTTAGTTTACTATAAACGATATGCGCCAAGAAAACTCCCAATCTAAAATCGTTTATCCCAGGCCAAAATTAATTTCGGGTTCCCAAGAAGTCCGCCCGCAGCCCAAACTACCATCCGATGAAATTAATCAGGTAGCGCCAGAAAATGTATCGTCATGGTGGTGCTTGTCGTCTTTCTAAGTTTGCTATATATAAAAAAAAATCACGCTAAGAAAAAAAAACGCAGAATCGCGACTGTGTGTGGCTGGTTTAGCCGGCCGGGGATATCAAACGCCCAAAGGCGTCGAGCACCATATGACGTCACACTCTTGACGCTGCTCGATCTCGCTCCATCGGAACCCTCTCCTCTGTTTCACATTTTGACCGCCAGGGCCGCGCCAGTTTTTGCTGCCAGCTTGGATAGGTTGTGGCTTCCGCTCCTCTCCTCTTCACAACTTCCTCCAGGTGGTGTCGCCTCCTGGAGCTTGCGTAGGTCGATAGCTTAAAGCGGGGTCCAATGATTCGACCCCGGTCACGAGATTCTGCGCAGAAGATGCCCTCCTGACACTCCTGGGGTAATAAGCGGAAAGCCAACTGTCGCCAGCGTGTCCAGTGGGAGCGCAGGAAAAAATGTTGGCATGTCGGGCACCCTCAGCTCACTCCCAGTCTTCAGGTCACACCAGTCGCACTCCCAGTGACGTCATTCGGAGTGCCGTGAGGTTCCCGTGTGCTATCTCGAGGACGGTTCCCCTCTCTCCGCTGACAATAGCGGGCGTTAGGCTGCAGCTTAGAGCCGACCGAGGTCGCGTAATCTTTTACGCCGTAAGTTCCCTCGGCTGCCACTTGGGCTGCAGGCGGGGGAAAGGCTCGACTTTCGCTTTGCGATTGTGCAGCGAAATCGCGACACTTTCTTGAATTAGTGCATATGCTTTCGTATCCTCCGCGGGCAGATAGGCAACGTAAAATGTGACAAGATGGCAAATTTTTGATCCTTAAAAATCGATTGCACCCCCTTAAAAGCCGACAACCAGACATGAGTATTCTGCAAGTTGCAGAAGATCCTCCTCTCTCTGAGGGAGGGGCCGAAACAGTGCTAACGAGTGGATCAGGGGAAGATATGGTTGTGGACGCAGTGAGCGAAGCGTGGGAACGAAGTGGAAAGCGCCAACTAGATATTAGTGTCCATCCTCAAACCATAGCGCGAGAAAGCGGGGGGAGGGGGGCGGGTATCGTTATGTTCGGCTATTGCCACCGGAATGCATGTTGAGGTGTTGATTGTCATGAGCCGAAATCGAAAGCTCATGCAGTGCACGTATCCACCGCATGAGCCGCATTTAAATATCGTCAACCAGCGGGGATCGCAAAGCTCGGTGACGAAATCCTGGGGATCTCATTGTCGACAACGCCAACAATGCGATCCCAAAAACTTGCGTCGTCAAATAATGCGAGGGATACAATGAAGAAAGACACGTCCTTTTAGCCTTGAAATTACGCGGCGACAAAGCTCATTGGTCGCTTGTGTAGAGTGAGAAACATTCCTATCCAAACGATCGATTTCATGACTCCATTAAAATTGCAAGAGCTTTCTAGTGTTGTTGTCTCTTAAATCTAAGCTCTCAAGAGCTGCGCACACGTACCACAAAACTGTCATTATAAAAATCGTTGCAGATTTTAATTCCAGACGTTGTTTTTCCTTCAGCATCGGAATCGTGATGTCGCTGGGGAAGTTCCGATCGTCTTAAAAACAAACACAAAAACTAGGACGTATGGAGATGAACTAAAGCACCGGTGGCCACAAGTTTGCTCGAAAGAAAGTCACCGGGATTTTTCCCCGCCATTGTTCCGTTACATCTGAAGGACGGCACCACGCCTTCGGCCTCCGATCCGCCAGAAGTCACCTTCCAAGATATATCTCCGTTTCTTTCCTATTGTTTGAATGTAGCTTTCTGTCGCAGCGAAACATCCGTGAGTTCTGACGTCTCCTCGCCTTCACAGAGGCCGAAGCAGACGCTGCGTGATCGTCTGCTAAAATCGGACTTCCCAGACGGTCAGGCTTGGTCGGCCTTTCTCGGCGATGTTATCCGCGGCCTGAATATTTATGAAGGGTCTCGATACGAAAGGGGCGCAAAGCGCGGGAGCATTAGTAGTAATCGTGGGTCTGCCTTTCCTCCGGGTAGCTAGAAGAATGCAAAACAATCGTCGCTATCTTCATAAAAACGCAGCAAATAACAAAACACATAAAAAAAAAAATTCGACCCTTTTAGTTTAAATGCGACAATTGTGACGGAAAATGCTCGGTATAGAGACCCGTGTTCCATTGAGGGACAACGAACCCTCATTTTTAGTGCGTCAACAAAATAAAATTTATCTATTTTATAGACTAAACAATTTTTAATGCCCTGCGTATTAATTTTTTTAATTGCTAGTGGCAAGATTATGCGTAAGAATGTTGTTACCAAGCTGCGAGCAGCATTGTAGTTTAATGGTCGACTTAAATAATTGAAACCTTTTTTTTCTGCCCTATTGCCATAGCTAACGATTTAGATTTATTACAATCTGCCGCGTGTAACGTGACCCACCTTGCCACGTTAGTGTATGCATCTAAATATAGGCTATAACTTCTCTATTGTATTCTTGTATTTGTTTGATTTTTATGTTCAGTGTAGAATTGCATACTAAACTGTTAATTTCAGCCGAGTCGTTGTTTTCTCGTTTTCTTGTTTTCTATCATTACTGCCCTAAAATGTCTATCGTTGTGTTAGTTTGTTTGTAATCACTGTCTTCCTCAATGCCTTGTCTTGAGGCTGTGTACAAATAAATAAATGCATAAAAGTGTGAACGAGGCCCCAATTTTCATTTCATGCTAGGAACTAGCTGGAATATAATTTTATTCTTATAAGAACCAATCAATAGACATTTTGCCAAATTACCCAAGCACTCTAGAGCAATGGTGCGAGTGCAGTTACGCAGTTACTGAAAAAAAAATCTGCTTGTCCTGGTATCGAACCAGGGATCCTGGTTCGATACCAGGCGGATTTTTCGGTCGCACACCAGTCCCGTAGCTATGTTTGGAGATTTGTTTTGTCCCTTGTAACCCCTTGTTCCTCCTCCAAAGATTATTACCGTGTTCGAACGACACTTAGCGAATGGCGGCGCTCATTTAAAGGGTAACTGCAAAGAAAAAATGTTTTTTTTTAACAGCTCTAATTGGGACAAGCATGTCAAAAAACAACTTTCCGCCAGAAAAAAAAACTTTACAGCAATATTTATTGCGTGAGACTGATTTTAGTTTGCGGCTATTTCGTCCGTTTTAAATCGCGCGCCACGAAGTTGGGATTTCGTGACGTCAATCCCAATCGGCTGGTATACTTCTCATTGGCTAAGAGTTTGATTGACAGCTTAGATCGGTGTAACCTTGAGTTGCCAATTTCCTTTTGATGTGTGCATATTCCTCTTTGAGCGGCACATTAAGCGAATGACGGATTCTCGATTGGCCCGTGGCGTTCGCCGTGCTCTCTCAAAATAAACACTAAGGTATTTATATGCGTTGACATGTTCAACGAGCGCATCAAAGAGAGTGTTGTTGAATGCGACTGTGTTTTGCTGATAGTTAATGTTTCGAAATTTTGTTTCTGAGAAGTTTATCTGCATCTGCCATTTTTTACACCACTATTTTACCCTAATCAATTGATATGTGGGAGACTGTACTTATACTTTTGTGGGAGACTGTATACCAACGTTTTCGGCATTTTTGTTTGTGCTCGGGTAATTTGGCAAACGGCCTATTACGTTTATTGCGAGAGAAGAGGCGCACGCGGAGCGCGAGACAATCGAAAGAGGCTCCCAACATAGACGCGGAACTCGTTACAGAAGTGTCAGGTTATCCGTCCAGTTAGACGTTTCGCTCATCGCACGCAATCAACAAAACGTTACTTGTTTTCGGCAGCGGCGCGTTGGCAGCTGGTCAACCTTGAAAGCGAAACCCGGGCGGTAGCAGACGACACAATCGACGCAAAATGGCAGCCGACTCATCTGCGAGCATCGGAAGCTGTCTAACTGACTGAGACTGACACGGCCTCGGCAATTCAGACAGCCTTCTGTACACGTCTCGCAGAAAAAAAAAAACAATTTAGCATTAAAAAAAAATTCACCTTCGTTTGTAGACAGATGGGAAGAAAGAAACAATTAGAAAAGATAGAGGAGGAGACCGAGGTTCCTTTTATGCTATTTCTTGTCCTTGGTGTTTTTGTGTTTTTTTTTCTTTTCTGGAAGTCAAGCGTAATGTCTTTCATATACAGCGTGTCCCCCCCAAAATTACAAAAATGTTGTCGTTTTACCGAAAATAAACTTACGCGAAGCTCATTCTCCGTCCAAATGTCAGCGCAAGAGGTCAGGACCAAATGGCACGTCTCCGCCCTAAACTGTTATCTCCTTCAAAAGCTATAAATTATTTCCTGAAATTTTTGAATTTCGAACATTGGAGCTCATTTTCGTCTGTTTTCGGTAACTGGCGCCATAGAGTTCCGTGTATTCGAGAGCGGCCGGTCGCCATTTTCCCACTGAAAACTAAAAAGAAAAAAAAATCACTTATAAATATTGAATAAAATATTGGTCAGAGCTGAAACGTTGGAGGCTGGTCCGGACCGCGTTCGCGTTACATTTGATTGGAAAATGAGCGTTCGGCATGCGTAATTTATTTTTGCGATAAAAAAAGAAAGAACCCTGCAAATTTTTTGGGGGGACAGCATATAGTCGCTGACAGTTAAAGAAATCCAGAACATGTCTTAGTACGTTCACGCTTCTTGTAATGTGATTCGTTTCTGCGTTTTTCTTTTTTTTTGAAGCTGTTAGTGACGTTCACTGACAACGTAAGCTCCGCAGCCAATGAAATTTCAGCATTAACCCACAAGAGAGCCGAAGAACCGATCAAGGAGCAACAAGCACGAGCATAAGATGCCTCGTCTTGCTGTTTCTTAGAATGTCGAGGACGATATAGTGACTTGGGTCGAGTTGATTCCGGCAATTGGAGTACTTCCGAAAATCCCTGCATGCAACACTGGGCGTGTGTTGCATTATGGGGCCACTTTGGGCCACGGAGAGGAGTGGCGCGGTTTCGGTTTCGATTGCCCCGTTGGCGAAGTATAGTGCATCTCAGCAACTGCATGAAAAATGAAATCAGCGCTCGCTTCCGTTGCACCCATTCATCTTGGTGAGAGACCCCGTTGAAACACGGACCCATCAGCGGCCGTGACTTGCCTGTACACTTAGTGAGAGTCGCAGTATTGGCGGCGTGTACGAACTACAGGGGGCGCTTCTCCAGCTATCATCATCGTTTCTGACGTCACGGGTAGGACAGACTGGGACAGACCGCGCAGATCTTGGATCTCTCGGCTCGCCAGCTAGCTTCATGCGATGTTTGGGCAACGCGCAGCAAAGCCTGATTCACGCGTTGTGTTTATCTGGTGAAGTGATATTTGTAGTGGGACATTTTACCAAGGCTTGAAACCGTGGCACGCGTAGCCGTGCTACCAAACACTTTTGGCGCTGAGCTGTAGAAGCGACATGCGTGTTCTGTTCCCAAGTACAAAAATATGGATGATGAAAATAGAATATCCCGCGCTTTACTCTACTACTTGCAGCATCTACAAAGCGACGATATAGGGTGTATATTTTTAGTATGATTTGAACAAAACAAAAACTGAAACAGGAATATCTCATCAGATTGAAAATAAGAAAGCGAAATTTGAGAACCTCTCGCTTGATGTAGTAAACACTTCAGTGAAAGCGATTGCGCGTATCCTGTTGGTTGCAACATGTTCTTTGAGTTCTGGTCTCTTATTAGTCCCGAGTTGATTCCTTTTCTTTAATTTTGTAAACCAGTAAACGAACATTTCCTCAAAATAACTGGCAGAGAAAGTGGTCGCTCGCTTCCGGAATCGTTTCAACTAAATCCTGCTATTCACCCGGTCGACGCGAATTGTGCGAGACCCTCTCGCGATTGAAGTCTTAAATCTAAGTATAGTCGGTGACACTTCAGCGACTCAAGAAATGAGGAGTACCTGCTATGAATTACTACCGTTTGTATGTTTAACTTTTGCATACCCAAATGCGCATAATGCGTGATGACGCATCTCTGCGAGCGATTTGAAATGTGTAAACAATTTCTAGTAAAAATAGGATAGAACAAATAAATCAATCACCTCAATTTTTCGGGTGTGACGCGATGTGACAAATTTCTTTGCCACATATTCGATTCGGGATGGGCTAAGCGTCAGTTGCTGACCAGCATTTGCTCGGTAGCAACAGTCGAATCACACTTGGATAGAAGCTTCGGTATCGGCAAGCTCAACGTAGTTAAAAACAAGTTTGCGGAGATTTTTTCTACACAATTGTGCGCGCGTTCACAGCTAGGACAGCACACGTTCACTCAGGATGCCTAACCTGGTTTTATACAACAACTTCGAGAGATGCGGGAGAAAAAGGCACAAGAAAAAAACGAGGGAGGCTGGAAACTTTGAGGCGTTGTTATTCATTAAAAAGATCACTCATAAAAACGTTATACACGTTTCTTTAATAAATGAACCATTTTGATCGGCATAGTTGCGTCAAAGGAAGGCGCCCGCGAGGTGGCGCCACCAAAACACCTCGTCGCCAATACTATGGTGCCTTGAACTATAGAGTTATTATAATGTACGCTAGAGGTTCAACTGGCGCTAGTGTGCTGCTGCTTATTGAAGCCAACGAAGCAGACAGCAGCCAGTCGGAAATTGACTTCCAGTAATGCATTTCTATGGGAAAAAGAGAGGGCATTTTTTCTCTGTGCTCGACTATAAGAGCAAATATCACGAATAGTTCGTACGTACTAGGCACATTGGAACATTTCTCAGTCAGGTAGGCGAAGTAATTGGTCAGTTACGGCTTTTTTATTTGAAATTTGTGGCATAAAAAACGGTGCTAAAACCGCTTCGTACATGTGTTTATGTACATTGTCGGACAGTGTTAGCGGAAACACGGCGTCTGTGCTTTCCAGCATGGGGGGATACACGTGCCAAACGAACGAAGGACATGTGGAAAACCGAGACGGCAAGAACTACGCAGTAAAACTAGATAAGTAACTCATTGTGCATGCAGATGATCAGAAGATATTGAAAGCCACGTAATATAGTCCGATTTGCAATAAATAAGTACCGCTTCATTCTTTCTGTTCATGAATATGTGCAGAGATGCTTGTTCTGGGTTCAAATCATCACCCGCACGCTCCAAATCTTTGCAAATAGGGAGAAGCCAGAGGACAGGTTTCCGATAAAAACTGCCCGACATTGGAAATAACAAAAAGACACACCATTCGTAGCTTACGCACTTTATTTTTTACGTTCGAATGTTTTTGTTTTGTTTTTAACCGATCGTAAAGATGCACGACGGGGTCATTTTCATATAGTGACAGGACGGGCGTATTAGCAATATACGGAATGCAGGCGAACCTTGAACACACTCTACATTCCTTTCAATCGTTAGTTTGCTTAGAATCGTCGCTTGTTTTTACGTACCTGCCATAGAACAGAGGTTTGAGCCTGAAATATAGCGAAGTTTAACATCGTTCAGTGGTAAATAAATATGCTGTAACTAAAGCAATTACACTTTCACAATATTAATCAAGGTACATACTATGTGGTACAACCGAAATAACAAAAGTTATTCATGTTATTTTCCGGCGAAGAGACAAAATCCACGCGCGTTTACCCATAGGAATGCACAGGAGCACCGCAAAAGTAGACTGGTTGCGTCTGCTTCAATTTGCGTCACGGAAGTCGCAGCTAGACACAAGCGTCAGTTGAACGTCTAGCGTACAGAGCGTGACACTGTTAGCGCGAACAAGCGATCGCCGGTTTTTCCAGTTTTTCTCTTTGAAACCAAGGGATGTCATCCACGTTATTATTGCTACGGAAAGAGCTCATTTAGTTCTATAATGTAAGCGATAAAATTTCGTGCTCGCTAATACTATTTAGAAGTAAAACGCATCCAGGCCTTTCTCGAGGCCTGGATGCAACCTAAGCCTCCCGGCTCACGGAGCATTTAAAGAAGATGAAAGAGGATGGCCGGCCCAGTATACTTCTTCCATGGGCCTTTGTAGTCCTGTTTACACGCGCATAAACTCTTGCACGTCGTTTCCCTAAAAAATAATAATAATAAAAGGGCTCCTGCATTTTATTTGTAGTGGAGGCGACCACCACAGTAGTATAAATATAATAAAAGTCTCGTATTTCAAAATGCAAGTACTGTATTTGTTCAAGACGGGATGTCGTAAAGAGAGGCTGGCAAATCGAAACCGAAACTCTGGCCAAGGGGTGTCCAGGACGCTTTACGCGGTACCACGCCGCTAGGATCGCTTCGATTTTGCAAGCGGTCTATTGACCGCGCGACATCACGGACTTCGTAAACTGTCTCTAAAGTATTAGAAACAAAACAAACGTGTTCTTCCTCACTGTGATGTTTAATCCCAAAAACAAGGAGTGTTTTTTTTTGTCCGCGACTGTGCTTTGTTTTTTTTTTACACAAAAATCTCCAAATTACATTTTGAGCAAAATATTTAAGCTGTCTTTTTATGTAAAGAAATAACATGCTGCATCCCTTAGGCTAAAATACAGAGAAGGGGACATGCTGTACATTTTTATACGCCTGATTTTGTAGGGGCGGTCATGAAGACGGATACTTTATAAATAGATTTTTGAAAAGAGGAAAAAAAACTATAATGCCAGGCTTGATTTGTAAATATTCTCGAGGTTTCGCTGTCATCCCCACTACTTCGCTGAAGCAACGCCGCGATTTCAGCGTCTCTCAAAGCTTTCCGCCACTTCCGAGCATCCGTGATCAAGTATGGGGAAAAGGAAAACATAATTTCGTAAAAGCATTTGAATTATTTCGCCAGCCAGCGAACAGCAATAAACCTAGACGTCTTTGGTATTACATTCGATAGATGGGAGCACCTATAGACTCAAACATTGGCACGCGTTCGATGGCGGGCTCTTTCTCCGTAGGAATGAAGTGTCGCGCATCTTTAGGACGCTCTCCCCACTTCAAAGTCCAAATAGAGGCACGCATAAAGACACGCTCCCCAGTTAAGGGGTTAACAAGAGCTTTGAAAACTTTTTCTCAACCAAAAAGTTAAAAAAAAAAGATTAAAAAGTGTTTAAGATTTTACGTTAAAGAAAAATCAGCTCTGAGACAACCTCGCTTAAAAAAAGTGTTAAAGAGAGCTTTCGTATAATAAGAAGGGCTCGTTTTATACTCGAGCAACGAGTTCACGTTGTAAGTTCCGAGCGTTCAGAATCAACGTGTGCATGTTATTAGTTCCCAAATAACTAGTTTCTAATTAGGCAGTTGTATATAAAATAAACAAATGTAGAATAAACTAAAGAATACCACGCGTACTGGAATGGTTTACACTCGAAAGCAGGATCACTAGCCGTACAAGCTAATAAATAAACAAAGTTACTATTTTGAAAGATGTTCATTTATAGTACACGAGGTAAACAACCTCTCTGATTTTGTTCTATTATAATTATATATAAAGCGATATTATGGTAAAACATCGTTCCACTTGTTGTTTGTGTTGAAATTTGGTCGGGTTTCAGTCCCTGCTTCAACAACGCAAAATACAGCTGTGGCGTTGCTTCCTTGCAATTTCGTTCTCAGCTTGAAACTATCGAGCTATATTAAGTCCTAACTTTATGCATTTAGTTATATCTCGTCAATATTGATATGATTAAT
This sequence comes from Ixodes ricinus, assembly GCA_037355805.1. NCBI lineage: Eukaryota > Metazoa > Arthropoda > Arachnida > Ixodida > Ixodidae > Ixodes > Ixodes ricinus. Next base: position 61,044 of record JAZHYW010032029.1, on the reverse strand, counting down.
AAGTGTTTGTACATTACTGTTATGTTCCCAGTCATTCTCACTGTGGGTACTGGAACTTGTATGACACCAATTTATCTACGGAAGAGAGGACAAGATACGCAACATAATACGGAAATATAGTCACTACACTGCGTTCCTTTTTGAAATGTGATTCCTGGCGACAATGCTTAAACTAGCATACTAGCAATATATAGCGTAAGCGGAAGTGGTTGAAGAGCCCACTGGCAAGATCCAAAATCCAGGCTTTTGTGATCACCCGCTACAAAGGAGAAGCCGAAGAAATCCAATAAAATCACTTAATTATTTAATTAGCTTATAGTAATGCTCGTATAACTTACAAGGATTCGTGAATAAACGTTGTCCTTCCTTTTTTTAATAATTACAGTGTGTACTGAAACTTTTGTGGCGCCGTCTTTATCTATCGACGGCAGCACAGAATAGAGCAATGGCCAATTTCTCGAACGGACGAAAAACCCCTTCTCGCAATTGATAGCGATGTGCGTAGCTCAGCAGCGATCCACTTCACAGTTCACCCGATATCATCACCCTACTCGTAATCTTATCAATGCACGTGCTCTAATTCACGTGTAACTCTCCGAGACAGCACTCAAGCATTATCCCCAAGCGCCAACTAGTCGGGTCACCACAATTGAGACGTCACCAGTGGGCAAACTCTCAACTGATCGATCGGGTGTCGGGAGTATTGTTTTTGCGTGAATACATTATTGGCACAGCAATTAGCGATAACGACTGATATGAGAGTTGACAGAGATGTTCGGTCAACAGTTTGGCGAAGATCCATTGACCCTGCCAACCTCATATGTGACGTTTTCTGGCCTGGGTCATTGCCGATTGGAACGAGGTAGCGACAACAATGAGGACATTCGACGACGTGTCATATGAATTCGTAAAACAAAGCTTTTGCATATGTCAAAGGATATTATTTTGGTTATTCACCTTGTTTTAATTCTCCCCTTTCTACACCTTAATGGGACTTCCATAGTAGCAGAGTTCGGCGGTGTCGATATTTCGCACTCCTGGTGGAAGAGTAATGTTTGCTGCAAAGCATTTTTAATGCGATATGAATTCTATATACCTTGCCAAAAAACAAAAAACACATGCAGTTATAAAATTAATATTCACTCATATTTACGAAAAACCCATATACAAAAGAACCTGAAAATTACGTAGTTTAATCAGCCAACTTCATAATGTTAAATGGTTAAAGACAATCTCCCTTACGTTTTACATGTACTAAACACACAAATATATTCTCGGTGATGTGCGACACATATTTTGATTTAAAATATCCTTAAGTGAAACATTGGTAAAGACAAGTGGAAGAAAACAATGCCATTTACGTGCCATCTGACAGAGAAACTATGGCAGACAACCATGGCCAGAACATCAAATTGGCCTGTTTGTTCTCCAATGAGAAGCATGCATATGGTGATGAAACGTTACATGTCGACGAAACGGCCTGTCGATGAAACGTCGTTCGACGAACTGATTGCCACCCGTTTTATAGTGTTTATATTTTTTATTGGGTTATTTTTTGTAAAACGTTTTACATTGACGAAAAAAGGCCTGTGCAAACAAAGAGAGGACGAAAAAAAGAAGTGATTTTTTTTTTAAGCTAGAAAAAGAAGACATTGAATTTTAATCACTTGCCGTGGTGAATGTCTATCAAACTAGTAATACAGCAGCAACAAAATTATACCGAACCCACTGCAACACACCAAACATATTACTATCTAACATTTAAATGGCTGACGTGTAGACGTAACCATGTTTAAGCTGCTTATAAACTTTTATTGTGACGCCTTAGCTCGCATATATGCGAGTCCAGGTAAAATATGAGTGTTAACTCGTCCAAAGCTGCACACATATGGTGTTCGATCATTCATTGGTTTAGCCGGCAGGCAAATGAGCGAATGCCAGCAGCATAACGAGGATCAACGATGATTTTAAACACCTTCTATCCAGACATGGCAGCGCAAAGGCTGCCCCCCCCCCAGTTCTCAGAGGCCGGGGGAGGCAAGTGGTGATAATGAACAAAACGTGTCAACCCCATTCGGCTATATCTAAATTCAACGTCGTACAGTTTAAAGTGACCCTTGGCGACTGAAAAGGCAGCGCACGTGGTATGTCTTGGTCACGGATAAAATTGGTGAAATAAACGAATGCAGCGGGAGTGCTTAGTTAAAATTTCAGTTCGCATAAAACGAAAATTATACTCAGTCTTCTAACATTGCATTTTCAGTTTCGGAGACGGAGGAAAATAATCGAACGTCTGGATTACATTTGGTTCGCGTTACGACCGCGGGGGAGGTAATATGAAGCTTTGGTGGTGATGTCACGGAGAAAATAAGTTCTTCTCCGTTGATGACAATGCTGATATTAACGAACAACTGTTGATTTAAGGAACACAGACGAATTACTATTGTTACTATCCCTTTCTACCTTATATAGTTCGGGAATCCAACCTTCTGGGCTCACCTATCACTCCTCTAACCTTTCTGGCGATCTTCGCCCTGCCGTCCTCCTCCGATCCACACCTTCAGCGTGTCTCCCGACCACAGCCATACTCGACAAACAAGGATCCACACGAAAGCGGGTGAGCCGAACTCCTCCACAACCGGAAGGGATCCCAAGCTTGCGAGTTAGAGGGCGGAAGACTCCACAGTCGAAGGGTGTCGGACGTGCGGGTTGGCCTCCAGGAGCAGGGTGATGTTCAAGGCTTGGTATCTCCAGGAGCCAAGACCTGTTGTTCAGTCAGCCAGAGTATTGAAGAAAGGAAAGCAAGCTCGGCCAGTGAATCTGTCGTTCAAACTGGCGGCTGCTTATATTTCGTTCAGTAGAATTCTGGGGCCACTTTGGTAACCAATCAGAAAAGGGTTTTCTCTGAGCCAATCAAAAGGCTCGGAGCCCGAAACAAATAGAAATATTCACAAAAAAAAAAACACGTGTATACACGAGACAGAACACATTCCGAACAAAGCTAACAAGAGCAGTCATAAACAATACAAAGCACATTCGTAGACAGAGAAGTTATACACGGAGCCAAACCACCTCCGAAGTGAAGGTCCGAAAAGCAGACATACGCGCAAAACAAAACATCTCCGACGCGGAGTTCTTGAAACTAAGTGTACCGTTACCGCGTCCACGTTCGTTCCCATTCGGGGCCTCCCGACTCCGGCAGAAGTCACGAGCCGTGCCGCGGAGACGAGCGAACCCTCGGAGGAGAGGGTAAACATATCAAGTAAAGCTAGACTAAACACTCGCGCCAGCACAACTTCGCGACAGTGGCGCCAATGCTGCCGTGACCACTCCCTCGTTCCGAGGAGAGACACCGCCGTCCTTCTTCGCGTAACGCTGCTGTTCATCGGTTGTGCGTGGGTTTTAATTGATTAGTCATCTCACGAATACTCCGACATGCCGCAACATGCCCCGACATGAACCCTGACACTTTTTTTTTTTTTGTAAACGTCAATGACTTCACATCACCAACAGATTATCGCGACTGTCTGAAGATTCGGCTGTTCAACGACCGATGGTCGTTGACCCCGCACAGGTTCATATCACCTATGTCGGCGCAGGGTACGCAGCTTTTGCAAACTGTTTAGATGTTCTAAAAAAGGAAATATGAACACTGTTTACATTGCAAAAAAGCATGTTTGGGCGCGAACGATAGTACACGCGCAAACTCGTGCTTTCGCGGGCCTTATGCATGTACTGAGCAAATGTTTGTAATCTAATATTTATTAATATTATTATTAACGTGAAATCGAAAAGTTATTCTGTTCGTTTGCGTCTCACCCACTATGCTATTTTTGCCACGTTACTGTCCGGTGTACGTATCAACTGCAAAATGTTAGAAAAAGTGCAAAATATTTAGAAAAAAAAAAAACTTCGGAGGTTTGATTTGATTTCTGCTGCACCTCAGATCGACAGTACAGGAACTTTCAAGGAGGAATACACTAGAATGTATGCATTCATGGCGAAATATTTGATGTCTAAAGATGAAGGATTATGAAGAGCTCAACAATTATATCAACGATAAACTCTAAGACAATGATCTAGTCCCTAAGTGCACATATGTAGTACTGTACAAACTTCGCTAAGAAACATGACCTTATATATGAATACGGCAGACTGATCCATCAGTCAACAAAATAAAAAAAGATACCAATCGACTGAGGCTGTATTTAAATCGACATATATAAATATATATAATGACCTAATGGTTGTTTTAAACTAGTTGCGGCCTAAGAATGCTTAATTTAAATTGAAAATGGTGCGAGGTATATATTGACAGTTTATGTTTGGTTTGGTATACTCATTTCAAATTAATTTTAATTGTATAGCAAGATAATAATTTCAGAGTTGGAATATCTTGAATCCTTTTATCGCACACGTCAATAGTTTAATTACAACATCTGATGCAGTCTAAATGTTACGGTAAATTGGGATACAATTAGAATACAAAGTTAACATCAGTCCCAATGGCTTTACGAACAAATTTTAATACATTTCACAGTACACAAATAGTTAATTTTACTACCTCAAGACATACTCACAAAGCGTTCAATACGTATACGGCATGTCTCGTTATACGTACCACATATGATAGGGAGACCCCGTTGTATGTGACAACATTTTCGAAGACAAACTGGGTAAATGCATGCACTGTTGTCTCGTTGTTACGAACAACTCACATTATGGACGCTTCTGGGCGGGAGAGGAGGTGTCCGTATTAACGAGACCATCACTGCTGTGCTAAAGATCACTTCCTGTTTCTGGTTTTACTATTTCCATTCAAAACCAGCTTTGAAAAAAAAAAGGAACAAGTGCTATTTTCAAGAACGTGAGCGGCAATGTCGGTCATAATTCTGATAGTTCTTCCACCAATCCAACACGTGCTGAACTAGATTACTGTGGTTCAACTAATCGAAAGAAAACAAAACACTAATTCGAAATCATCTCTAGAAACACAAATCGGGTGTTGACCAGTATTAGAGATCCGATCGAAACTTCCAGATCGTGAAGGTCACCGCTTCCATCAATCACGTCACCAGATTATGCGTCGACGTCACGCCCAGCACACACGCCGATTGGTTCCGAGATGGGACAGCCTGCATGCATACCTTCCCGAACGAGCGACACACCCGACTGTCGAAAGCCAGAGCACAAAGCAGTGACGTCACGCGGCACGCTATGGCAAGGTCTTCCGGTCGTCTGCAACGTTCTCTGACGTCGCTCGACTGACGCACCCTTCGATGCGCAAGCGCATTCGGATGGCGCGCGTTCGATGCTCTTGAGATGCCCGCGAGCAGATGTCCTCGGCGGTTACGCGAGCTGATGTCGGCGCTTGCGAAGCCGCATATTGATACGCCGAGTAACTGATGACAGGGTCACGATCCAGATGGGAGAAGATAGCGGAAAGTGTGAAGTGATTTTTGATGCCCGTCCACTCGAACCACACTGCGGCGACGTTGAATGATCGGCGAGGGTCGAACTGTCACACGCACTAGACGCCCGAAAGAGAAGATTACGAATCAAAAGTCGCCCACCAAGAAAGAGTCCAAACCAGAACCTGGTGTATTTTAGTGTTTCGTGGGCTTGTTTTACGCAGTATGTTTTCACGCTGAAAAATATGAACCAACACGCTGTGCATGAACAAGTACGCGTTTGCCCAACCCAGGCGTGGGCACAGCGCATGCGCAAAGACGAGCATGCGTCGCAACGAGAGCAGAGTGACGTCAGAACCGCACATCAATAGTGCGAAAGATAGACGAGGACACAGTAGGACGCACGAGGAAAATGACAGAGCACTACACTCGTAACTGCCATTCAAGTGTAACACGCTTAACCAAACCTCGAAAATTTACTATCGAAACCAACGTGGGTACCTACCAAAACTAAGAGAAAATTGGGTGTGCACATAGAGCAGAATAGGGTTGATTTAGGGTAAATAGAACTGCTACCTTTATCAATCATTTAGAAGAAAGAAAACATGATTTATGATGTAGGCTAAGATGGTCATGGGTAGGTTAACCCCGTGAACAATAAAATATAACGACACTTTTTTAATGGTCGAAAAGCAAGGTTATTCTCTCTCCCCCCCCCCCCCCCCCAAGGTCCCGTGTCATGCATGGTGGTTGTGCTTGATATGAAATACCCAAAAACTGATATGCGATATATGAAACTGATATGAAATAACCAAAAACTGATATGTGGCATATAAGAACTGATATGAAATATCCAAAAACTGATATGCGACATATGAAACTGATATGAAATACCAAAAAACTGATATGCGATATATGAAACTGATATGAAATAACCAAAAACTGATATGAGGCATATAAGAACTGATATGCAACATATGCCAACTGATATGAATGTGTCCAATAAACATATCAGAAATAATTTCATATAATGTTTTTCAGTATACGACTTGCCGCAGTGGAGCGGCTTGATTTACTGGCTTTCAAATAATTACGGCATGAGCGTTTACTTTTTATTAAGAGATTCATCCCCTGAGCCGTTCAAAATACTCTCAGAGGTATGACATTACTGAAAAAAATCCAACATGCTGAGAATATTATTTATTGCTTAGGTGGTCACCGAAAAACTCCGTACTTACAAAACGACCTGTATAAAAGGCGGAAACGCAGAGCTCAGAAGTAGTTATTGGGTGTGCTGTTGATTTCATGTTTGTTGTGCCGTGTATGTGTATGCGCTCAATGTATATATTCAGCTGATGCTAGTGGTATGCGTAATGTATCTAGATGGTGGCGTGAGTAAATAAAAATATTTTTGTAGCACATGAATGGGTGGTACCTAGCGCCACCTAGCTAGTGTAACTGATATGCGGCATATGAAACTGATATGAAATAATAAGTTCTGATATGAAAAAGGTGTCCAATAAACATATCAGAAATAAATTCATATAATTTTTTTCAGTAGGGTTAAAGTTCTTTGATTACTTTTTTTTAATTTTTACTTCGTTCGCATTTCCCTTCCCCCTCAAACCTTCTCTCTTCCCAGAAAAGCAAACAAACTAAAAAGAATGTATAAGATAAGAAAATAAATTTCGCCGTAAAAGCAGATTTTTTTTTTCGTTACACGAAGAATCAGCGCACTTCACGCCTTACACTTCCAAAGCTCATCAATTCTAAAGCACGTAAAAAAAAATCAAATTCATAACACAGTTTTTGTGCAAACTGGATTGGGAATCAAACAATAATACGACAAACAGCAAAAAAAAAATTAAAAGGAAGAAGTTTTAGCCATCCAATTGACCATTCCCTTGTTTACGAAATGTAACAGGTCAGCGTTCTATCAAAAGAAAAATAAGAGCAACAATAGTCCGGTTGCTCTAGCTTGCCCTTTCGGCGAGCGACTGAATCGCGCGTCAACATCTCGAAGGACAGCTGCCAAAAAGCACTTTTGAGGAACGGGGGTAGTGCATTCTGCCGAAGCCGTACTCCGATTCACTTCACTGATGGACCGATGCAGACACTACGGGAGCCATCCCAGCCAATCCAACGTCGTGTGAGAGTCACGTGACCGCGTAATCACGTGGTGCGTTTGCAGCGCTCTGATCGACGTTCGTGGCGTCCGTTGCGGTTCATCGTAAGGTGGCGCGGAGTACTATTGAAGATTACACGTACCATCTCCAGAGAAATTGAGTTTCGAACAAAAGAAGAGCAACGACAAAAGGATGGAATTAAAACAAGAAACACACGAAAACCACGCAATGCCATTAACAAACTAACAAATAACTTTATTTAAGTAAGCAACATGTAGGTGTTGTCTGGCTGCCGCTTCCAGCAAAGAAACTCATAAAAGTTCAACGAACCGACAAAATAATAATAAAGCAAAAAGACTGTCGGTGCGAACGGCAGACTTTAAATTTTTAAGTACTTTTATTTCTACAGGTATTTTTTTTCCTCTCGCTCAATGCGTGAGCTTTTGCTATGCAGGCGAGCTGACGCCGACAAACGACCAAATATACAGATACAAGAACAAACAAAGACGAGGAGGGAAGGATCCTCCTCGACGAGCACAGTCACGGCTGAAGTTCGTCCGCCTCGGCGCTTCAGGGAGAGGCCCGGCGGTTTCGTCTATTGTCGACAGACAACGGAACCAGAGCCAACCGGTTCGAAGAAAATACCGGGAGTTTAACATCCACGCGGGCTGAACCCAAACCCGTGCGACGACTTAGCGGTTGGTATTTGAACCCCCCCCCCCCCTCTTGTAACCTTGCGACAGCTGACAAATTCTTCACCAAAGTACTAGCGTAGACAGCAGTGCAAGTTACTGTCCGGTGTTTTTATTGTCTTCTTTTTTTTATCCCGTGTTACAATACTCATTTACACTTCTTTTTTCGCGTGCTTTGTCATTTAGATATTTTAACGGGTTTAATGCGGTGCTTTTTATGCGTGGTTGATTATCATATCTTAAAGGTGCAAAGGGAGAACTAGAGTGTGAACTTCACAATTTTGTTTTGGTCGGCAGCTTCTAGTAATTATGCTTGAGAAGGTCCCATATAACTGAAGCATAAGGAGGTAACATAAGTAGCATAAAACATGCAAACATGATCCTTTTATGAGCTTGGCCTCATGGTGGTCATGCTTATAATGCAACAATTTTGAATCTTTTTTTTTTCTTGTGATTTAACAGCTATTACAAAGAATGTTTCAAAATAATTGATTGATTTTGTACGCATCTCAGTACGAAGTTTTGCGATCATGACGATAGTGTTAAGCGAGGTCTGAAGACATTTAAGAATTGCGAGAGTTTTTAAATTTGAGCAAATTTAGTAGCTCTTAAAAACAACTATCAAGGTGTACCCCAAAATGTGGACGCGACGTTGCGCTAAAATAATTTCTTCTGTGTTTAGCTTTAATTTTGTTTTACAAATTAGGAACAGTACTCGTGAAAACGGTTCTAATTTTTTTAGACAATCTTAAAGTAAAAACAAAAAATAAAAAAGTCAGCGCTAGACATGAATTTAAAGGGAACATTTAAATTATGTATCTTCCTCAACTGTTGCATGCTTCTTTTTTATGATACGCCAAATAAAATAGTACCAACTTAAACCCTGCACAAGTGATAAACCAAATTCGGCTTCCTATTTATGACAGGCGGGACAGCTGGTGTTCAATTTAACAATTAAAAAGAAAGAACTAAAGGTTCATAGTTCTACTCGTTCGATCGACCTTTCGTCCAATTACCCAAGCACCAAGGAGAATTCTGGGAACGTAGGTACGCTCGCTGCACGCAGTAAGTAACCGAAAATACGGAGTCCCGTGCAAATTGCCATTTGTTCTAGGTCTTTGCATGAGCACAATTACTGCTGCACACGCCAGCGCGTGCAGCGCGTCTAACTTCCCTCGCATCATGCCCCTTGGTGGGTAATTTACTAGCAAAAGGCCTATTGTTGACCGTAGAACAACACATCAATTGGTTAGCAGATGGAGGCAATATAGGCAATTCAGGGAATTCTCTTATTCAGAAACATAACACTCGGCAAGTCCATTCAGGTAGGCCTTATATCGAGGCAGTGATAAGTAATGATTCCCGGTCGGTCATCTTCGTGAGCGGGTGTGCTGAGAATATCGCTGCGCAAGGTCGCAGCTCCCATCGCTTGCCGTTCGATTCAATGATCCACCGTCGTGATTCATGCCGAATTAAAACGAGCGTCAGATTTCCTTCCTTGAACTCAAGCAAACCCTACAGCCTTCCCGACAGTGTACACCAGAGAACTTCTGTAGATTATCGTATATAAACAATAGGCACCAGAAAAAGAAATAATAATATTAATGGAACAACGAGAAAAAAAATTCGTATCTCAATAACGAGCGACCGTCAGTCCAGAGAACTTCATTAACACCTTCGTATGGTTCCCCAGTATCCCAGCAAAAAACCATCCACCACAGTGGTAGAGCTGCGGAACACGAACCAAAACCGATATGGCGTCCTTGAACTGCCTGCGTCCAATTACACGCAATTAACGCGGGTGCGAAGGCAGGCACACATGCACACACACACACACAAAATGATCATTACTAAAGCGCAGCCTATAAGCGTTCTGCGCGACAATAATATAATTGAAACTGTAGGCAGTTTTCTCGCGAACACGCGCTGGGGCTCACTTTGCCGCACGTTCCCCTCCCACTTTCCCTCTTCCCCTCGCCTTGTTTCCTCCTCTCGCGCGCTCAGTGACGTCACGCGTACCACGTGACGACGCCGAGCCAATCGCGTTCGGGTTGGGCTTCTCTCCAGCTGCCCGGCGCGCCGGTACAATACAAAACCGAAACCGCACGCTTGAAGCGCCGGCAATCTGAGATATCCATGCCGCGGCGGTTCGACACGAAACAGTCGCTGCCTTTGGCGACGCCGCAGTTTAACTGCTCTTAACTGTTTTACCGTTTAACTGTTACTAGCGGTTCTGATAAGTCTCCGGACTCGACGATTCCACCCGGCGCATTTTTTTTGTTCGGCGCTCGCGTTTTTGAGTGCTGTGAAAGTGCGTGACCACCTGGTTGGAGGAGTCTGATTTTTTTTTTTCTGTCCACTGTTTAAATTATTTGTTCGACGTCGAAGCCACGAAAATGTTGGACGGATTCAAGATCAAGAATGCTGTTATTCGAGAATCTCTCGCCGAAATGCTGGGAACATTCATTCTTGTGGTGAGTCTATTTCTTATTCAAATACGATTTTAATATTGAGTTTTTTTTTAAATGCGTACACACAATTTATTGCTTTAAATTATTCATAATAGCAATAGACCCCATGCATTTTCGGGATATTTATTTATGTGAACCGCGAAATAATGAAAAACAACATTAATTATTCTGCGTCTGTTGGCATATACGTGTATCTTCATTATTTCGTGATTCGTTTTAGTGCTTTGCGAAGATTTATTTTTTGCTATATTTTATTTGCTTTAAACTATTATGTTCATATATGTGAATACAATGTAATGAATGCTACATGAAAATGCGTCTTTTGTGAAGAATAAAAGAGACATGTGGCGTACAGCGATTTATGGCCTAGCGTGCTTCGTACGTTATGTCGATGCGTAGTAACAGCCCATACAATTTTATAAAAAAAACAAAAAACTTTGCTTTATGCATTCCGATTTTTTCAATAATTATAGGTAGCGGCTATTCTCCCGGCAACCGGGAGAATAATTTCCCCGAATTTCTACCTGCAGTCGTCTCTCTTTGGCCCAGCGACAGCTCGGATTTGTTTTTTTTTTTTTTTTTTTTCTGTAATGAGTTGTTCTTGATTGTCGCCGCGAAGCGTCGTGTGTGGGTGGGCCAGGTGGGTTAACATTTTTGTAATGAGGCGCCGCGAAGCGGCGTGAACGGGTGGGTGTAACATGAGGCCCCTCTATCCTGGGAAAAGTAACGCCATTTATTGTTGTAGACATGCTCGAAGCACGTGCTGCGCGCGAATTGTGGGAAATTCATGGCGTCTGAAATCCAGCTCAGTGCTGCGCTGTGCCGCCATGATCTTCCCAGGGGCTGCATGTTGCACGTGCCTCGTGCATCGACGCACCTTGCGCTACTTTTGAAACATGAAGGGACTTTAGGTTAACACGCACGACGAAATTTCCCCACAGCGTGCAATTCGCGCAACGAGTGTCGATGAAACTATAGTGTCGACGAAACGCATGTCCGCAAAACTTGTATCCGCGAAAAGTTTTCCATGAAACAACGGGTTTCCATAAAATGCCGGGAGAAGAAGAAAGTCAGTATTCTACCGGCAGTTGTCACGTAATTGCAGACAGCCACTGGGAGGCGACTGCCGGTAGAATTTCAGGAAATTATTCTCCCGGTTGCCGGTAGAATAGGCACTGCCTTGAATACATTTAGATCGAAAACCTGGGCGTCGCACCCACTCAAATTAAATGAAAAAAGTTGAAAGTTAAATTCAAATATCGCTAGGGTCATGGGGATATCGTGAATCAAATATATAATAAAAATCAATGGGATATTGTTGCAAAACAAGAAGAAGGAAAATGCGAAATATACCGAAATGCATTTATTACATAAGATACAGATTAAAAAAATTTGAGTTTAAGAAAGAAAGCTAAAACTGTAATCACTGATAACATAAAAAAGCGGGGTTTATTATGTTTATGCTCCCAGTTTGGTAAATATTGCGCAGCTCTTTTGAATGCGTCGTAGCGAAATATAAAATATTAGAAGATGAAAACCTCTTCTACGCTGTATACAAGAGTTCGCTCAAAGGGGCGATCAGTGGCACCTATATAATAACGCTACATCTATTGGTTAATTAGGAATGTGATTAAGCTTATCTTCATCTCTTAAGTTAGAAAATAAAATGAAAACGGTATTTTCGAAAGAGAGTTATTGACAACTTAACAAATACAGAACACAGCTTATTACAATCACTCCTCTTACTTCGTGATCTGATTGGGTACGGAGGAAAAGAAAGATACAACAGACTGGCCATGATCTGCGCTACCTAAGATTCAGAAGGTCTCTAAATTATGAAATAAAAAAGTGTTTAAAATATTATCAAGTATTTAATTACTCAATACTCAAACTAGGAACAGTCGGATTTTAAAAATCTCAACAAAACGTTTTTTTGTTGTTTTAATTAGCTTTGTTATGGGTTTGGTACCGCTTACCAAAGTTTCAAAAAAAGCACTCAAACTTAATGTACGAACATACAATTTCTGAAATCTATTCTTTCAATAGTAAGCACCGGTCTAATATTTCAAAAAAAAAAATACGAAGGAGACCTTTATTGCGGACAGAAACAACCCGACGACCTTCGCATCTACACCACATTTTTCCCACAGCTCCGGGGAACGAGGGCTATTTCTTAATGCATCTTATTGTATCCGTTCTGTCAGCGTTTAGGCGCACTTTGTTCCAAATAGACGCCGCGGCTGGCAGTTCGAATCGATCGGGGAGCTAAAAGTCGTGCCCGCGTCAGACGTATATGTGTAAGCGCCCATTTCTCCGAAAACCGCGTAAATGATAAGTTGCGCGTATTGTATATCGTCGTCTCGATAACCATGGTATGACCAGTGCGTTGACAGATGGCCATGCACGTTTCCTTCGGTCCAGGGGGGCAATCAATCCATCAAACTGCCCGTTGATCGGGTGGTCTCGTGAGCACGCTTCGCACACGAAGCGGCCATATAATCACGTAACCTATACAAAAAAACACGAAATGTTTTTGTTTTGTATTTTTGCGTTTTGGTGGCTTTCGTTCATCAGTCCAGTTCACTTCTTTTTGGTTGAACTGCGATAAGCTATTTATAATAGATTATTTTTGCGGATGTTGATGAATTAAAAATACAAGCCCAAAACCTCGGGAAGTATACGTTCCGTTGTCAACTATAGTGTTACTCATACTTTGTCGCAATTATCGTATTATAAACAATGTTTAAATATGTAAGCGACGATTATGTGTCTCTTTATATTAAAGCTACATAGACCCGTAGACGCTGAAAGGTTAATAAACTCGGGGCGTGGTTCGTAGTGTTCCCGCTGAAGCGATATTAAGATGCTCAGCATTCATCACGTCTCGAGTTTCTTAAACTGTCGCTGTCTAAGACAAAAACCAAACCTAAAAAATAAAAATAAACCTTACGTTTGTCCTATTAAACCCTGACTTGCAGAGTTCGCTAACCAATCTCGATAATATAAATATTGTTAGGTCATCGACCTCGGAAGGTCCATTTGTAAAGTCAACCTCTCCCGTGGCCTCGGGGCTCAACGGCGTAACAGGGGTCATTGACCTTGCTGCGAGAACGTGCGGTCCAAGAAAGGACACATGAATGCAAAAAACCCGAGTTTATTTAATTTTTTTAACAATTATATGATTATTTAACGCCGTGACTGTGAAGACACAAAGCTAGGCCGAATTCATCCGTGTTTCAATCACAAAGCAGCAGCCTAGCATCGTGTGGAATTCGGACAATATCGACCATTTTCAAATGCGGAGCTGCTGCGCCAATTTATTCCGAGTCCGTTTTGAACCATGGTTCAAAGCGCTAAAAAGACAAGAGAGAAAACACGGGCTGTTAAATATTTTGTCTTTTTTGGCGCTTTTAACGATGGTTCGAAACGTTCATCACCAACTAGCCAAACAACAAGTATTCCTTTATATTCCGAGACCGCCATTGTTTGGGTACGCACTGCATGTCCGCGGAGCGCAAGTGTCGTCTGCTTTTTTCACAGGGGTTGCGAGAAGGTCAGAACGCCTAACTCTTATTGGCTGATTGAGAAAAAAAATAGTGGGTAGATCTCAAGGCATCTAGCATTCAGGTCTACATATTCTTTCAATCAGAGCCAATCAGAGCCCGGCGTCGCTCTGACGTCACCGCGACTCCTGCGCAAAAAGCAGACGACTTGCTCTCCGCATTGGTCACGAGGACTACGTCAGAGTTCGGCGTGAGCTCGGCTCAGCTCGTACAGACTACGAACGCTACGTCAGCGCTCGGTGAGGATTCGGATCCAATCGCACGCTTCGATCCCAATGGATGGATGGATGCTAAAGGCTTTACACCCTTTATAACGGACGGTAGCTTGCGCCACCTAACCTAGATATTAGGAACTTAAGGAATGACGACCGTCAATGTTGCTCGATGGGGTTTTGAAAAAGGTTTATTGCCGAACCAAAATACTAGAATGAATAAGCGCAGAGATGATCGCTTGCTGGCGTTATGATTGATGCAGCGATCAATCGGTCGGTATTAATAGATACGGTGCTACTACCATTGTTCCCGGTTCCGTTAACGTAAATACATTGACTGCGCGTATGCTGATGCTACATTCCCGGAAACATGTAGATTACTATTGGTCCGCGAATGTATTATAAATGTATGTATACGTCACTGCGATCTCATTAGCTGCAGAGCAATTATAAAATGCGCAAAGCTCGCCAAGCCTCGCGTTTTTTCTTTTTTTAAGGCTTTCAATTTCTGGGTGTTATAATTTGAACACGTATACTTGATTTTCTCCAACGGCGTATTAACTCGCTGCTATGTTTATAGTACCACATCAATCAATCGTGCGTTTTTGTTCTGCCCACAGACACCCGGTGGGCCTTACGAGGGTGGAGGAATAAAAATGGCTGCGTCTGCGGCTACGCGTGTGCAAAAAACAACCTAACTAACCCGCCACACCAAAAAACAAAACAAAAAAACATGAGTCATGTGCGCGTCTGCGACACCTTACCGAACCCTAACGTATTCTTGTTTATCTAGTATATATGCCGACGTCGGCAATTTATTTGGGGGAGCCGATCGCCAGTGTCACTTGGAAAGTGGCACTCATTTATTTTATATGTGCAGAAGCAGCTGGCGTGGTTCTTCGGTAGCGTGCTCCCTCCAGAAATCACCGGACCCGGGATAGGGTGATGAGAAAACCGCGTGCGGGTTTTGGGGGGAGGTTTTCTTTTTTAAGCATTTGGCAATATCGACGAAGAACCTCTTACAACTACATAATTTTGAGTGAGTGAGGAGAGCCCATAAACATACAAACCCGGAAAGATTTGGGTACCCGGCTCTCGATTCGAAATATCCCGCCATGTGTAAACTACCAGAGAGAGAGAGAGAGAGAGAGAAAAAAGCTTACAATAATTAACGGGGACGTGAGGGTGAAAGCCTGTACACGAGCCGCGGCATAAACAACCAAGACAGCACCGGAGATCGATAAACCAGTGATAAAAAAAAGATATAGTAAAAAAATAAAAAGCTCGGCCAGCTCAAGGGGAATTAATAAAGGGACGCCAGAACATCGCGCCTAGGCCTTGGCCCCATATAACAACCGATTGGGGAGAGGAGGAAGCGGTGAGGAGGGGGGAAATCAGAAAGAGAAGCACAGTGAGAGTCGTGCACTCACTAAAAACGGGCTGCCTAACGAGACTTTGCGAGAATGACTCAGTACGACGAGAACGTAACGTAACTTTGGTTTAATGTTGCACACCACGCACGAAATGACGAGATCTGGACTCGCTTCCATGACCTCTTGGAAGCATCGCGTGTGTTTAAAGAAAAGAAAGCGCCAAAACTTCGAATTTCATGACGTCACGTAAATTTGATGCCGCCGCAATTGTGACTTTAGAACAGGGTGCGGTAACCGTGAAGGTGTGAATTTAACTGGAGCTACAATGCCTTTTGCCATGGGTGTTTCATTTACGCCGCTAAATGTACCAAAACGCTCTGTAGTCGTTGATATATCGTTCTCTCTCTCTCTCTCTCTCTTATAATCATCATTAAAAAAATTAGAAAGTTTAAAAGCGACGCTCATTTCAAACTAGACCACGCGCCTTCTTAACTCCGATGCCAATCAGTTTCACTAACGACGTTAGTACTTAAATGTATGAAAAGTTGGGCGAATTAATTCAATAACATAATGTCAAAAAATAAATAAAAACTATGCGAAAGGAAAACGGACGAAGAACAGAACCGACAGTGACATCTCTCCCGTAAGTTCCTGTTATTCGTTCGTTGTCTTTTAGAGCTGTTTATTATTTTTTATGTGACGTTAGCACTTCACACACATCTTCAGATTTTCTTAGCATATAACTCGCTAGACGTTGCTATAGCGACCGACAACTTTAGAAATACAAGGCGTGGCCTCTCATGTTCAGGCTTCTCTCCGTGATTCTTTCGTTGGCCTTCTTATCGGCTATAACGCCGCAATTTTATCGGCTGCTGCGGCAGTAAAATATCCGGAAACTCGCCACGCCGTCCGTTTCTCAGGCTGTCAGGGACTAAATGCCGCAGACCCGCTGACTCGTGTCCAATCAGCGAGAGGAGACGAGTCCTGGCTGAACGCTAAAGCTGCCGTTGACCACTTGTAAGTTAGCGTTGACCACCTGTAAGTGGTCAAAGCTAACCACTTGTAAGTGATCAAAGTTAGCGTTGACCACTTGTAAGTGGTCAACGCTAACCACTTGTAAGCGATCAAAGTTAGCGTTGACCACCTGTAAGTGGTCAACGCTAACCACTTGTAAGTGATCAAAGTTAGCGTTGACCACTTGTAAGTGGTCAACGCTAACCACTTGTAAGCGATCAAAGTTAGCGTTGACCACCTGTAAGTGTGGTCAAAGCTAACCACTTGTAAGCGATCAAAGTTAGCGTTGACCACCTGTAAGTGGTCAACGCTAACCACTTGTAAGTGATCAAAGTTAGCGTTGACCACTTGTAAGTGGTCAACGCTAACCACTTGTAAGTGATCAAAGTTAGCGTTGACCACCTGTAAGTGGTCAAAGCTAACCACTTGTAAGTGATCAAAGTTAGCGTTGACCACTTGTAAGTGGTCCAACGCTAACCACTTGTCAGAACGTGATCAAAGTTAGCGTTGACCACTTGTAAGTGGTCAACGCTAACCACTTGTAAGTGATCAAAGTTAGCGTTGACCACTTGTAAGTGGTCAACGCTAACCACTTGTAAGTGATCAAAGTTAGCGTTGACCACTTGTAAGTGGTCAACGCTAACCACTTGTAAGCGATCAAAGTTAGCGTTGACCACTTGTAAGTGGTCAACGCTAACCACTTGTAAGCGATCAAAGTTAGCGTTGACCACTTGTAAGTGGTCAACGCTAACCACTTGTAAGCGATCAAAGTTAGCGTTGACCACTTGTAAGTGGTCAACGCTAACCACTTGTAAGTGATCAAAGTTAGCGTTGACCACTTGTAAGTGACGTCAAAAATCCAGCATACGACATTGCTGTCTAAGTGCGCCTATCTAAAGGCAATGGTGGTTGATATGGGGTACTTTAAATAAAGGTTATTATTATTATTATTATTATTATTATTATTATTATTATTATTATTACATTATTATTGTTGTTGTTATTATTAAGAGGTGTGTGTTTGTTCCGAGCGGCGTTGGCGGCGCCATTTTTCTCTAAGAATTCTGGTTCAGATCTTTTATCCTGCAATCACTGTGTCGCCCCAGACTACGGTACTTCAATTTTCTCACCGACAATTAAATCTGTTATTGTATAACTAAAAAAGCCTTTAACATTGAACATGTTCTAAGCCCCCCCCCCTCCCCTTCCCTTTTCCACCTCCTCCGCGAACATGTAACGACGAAACGTCCGCCAAATTTGGAGGGTGCCCGCCATATTTAGCGGACTTCATTGACTCAATGTACACAAATTATTGTACGCATTGTAAGTGCCGTACTTTCTCGGCTATATAGCACACAACCGCCGTATAGTACACGCGGACCATGGTCCTGAAAACGTTCACAAGAGCTTTTGCGGGTGCACAACCAGGATAGCGCGTCCTTTACTTTTGGGGTTTTTGCGTCACCCGATCCGACTACGTCACACTACTTCGCCGCTACGACCTTGTACGCACGCACCGCCAGGGGGCATACTATCGGGTTTGCGACACTGGCGACCTAACGAACCATGAGAACGCCGGCGTTATAAACACGAACACGAATGCGGCGAGCGAGATTCGTGAGAGCTCCGTTGTTCCGTCGTGAGCTGCCTGCACGGGTCGCCCTTGCCCCGCTGAGCGCGCCCCCGGGGCGGTTCAACGTCGTCTCCGATTATTGGACGGCCGTTGTCGACTGCGGCGGGGATATTACACGCGTCTGTCGATGGTCTATCGAATGCGCCGCTCCCATTAAGGACTCCCGCGTCGCTGCTGCGTTACCGGCCACGGACAGGGAATGGGCACGGCGCAGACGGTCGCTGCGGTCTGTTGTGGCGGGCACAAATGTGTCGCCGTTTTTATATTACGGAGATTTCTGCCGTATAGCCGGGGTATAAAATTTAAAAAAAAATTCGTCGCCTTTTGCGTTTTTTTTTTTTACAATAAGGCGTACTGTACATACCCGAGAGATAGCCCACCTAAAATCAAATGAAGAGTGGGTGACAATGAGGAGTGGGCTAACTTTCGGTGAGCAATCGAGAAAAGTTGGAAAAAAATGCTATATTTAGATCATGCGTCTCAGTCAAACTTGTTGTCGCTGCGAGGGGCAATGAAACCAAGATGACTGTATTTTCCAGTCAGCAATGTTCGCTTATATTCCGCCATAGCTAACTAGACGCATTTACGCCAAGGTCATCATTGATCGGAACACTACAATTACTAGGGGTGGGCTATCTTTCGGTGTTTAAAAGAAAATAGCAAATCAAGCCGAAAATAGGGGTGGGTTACCTTTGGGGGGTGAAGCTTAATTTTACGGCAATCTGAACTGTTTTTTTTTTTTGCTTTTGTTTTTACGGCGATAGTTGTTTTTGGCGGGGTTTCGCAGTTCATGTATCGCGTGTGCGTTTCGTGTACGTCCGTCTTGGCCCGCTACATTTAGCGGCGTAATTTGTCCGCTAAATTTGGCGGGTAACCACGGTGTCAGGAGATTGCGACGTCACAGTGTCACGTAACGTCGTGCCACAGTCTGTGTACAGCAGTTGTGCAGTGCCTCCGATGTCCCTGCAGTTACTTTGCAGAGCACAAGAAACTGAGACTTTTTTATTATTTCATTATTTAACGAACAATGATCTTAACTTCGTAATTTGAATCTGAGAATGATAGGCTGTAGAAGCAGACGTCGGTAATAAACCTAACTTAGTGGCGGTTTTTTTTTAATTGATGGAAAGATGTTGTAACAGATCACGTGTGCAAGGTTATTACTTACAGTCGGTGACAGGTTAAGAAGCACCCACTAGACGGCCCACCTTGAGCGCGAGCTTCCTGCCTTTGATAACACTTCGGCGCATGCGCAGATAAAGAACTGCAGAAGGCAACGAGCGCGCTGAAGGCGGAGCTCATACAACATTCTTAGCCTGTCACCGATTGTAGTGTCCCGCATTTAGCCCACTGCGAATGTGCGGTTGGCAACAATGGGGGAGGGGGGTTGCAATGGCGAAGTAAAACAAACACGTTATCGCCCTCCGCCCTATTTCCCGCGCTCGTTCTCTCGTTACCACCTATGTCACGTTTGTAGAAGCGGACTGATTTCCCGCCAGTGAGCAGGAAACTCAACTTATCGAAGGTGCAGAATGCTGTAAACATGTTAGCCGAAAACGAGAGAAGAACACCGATAAAAGTCGACAGCCACCCCCCCAAAGTCAAAGCGCGCGCAAGGTGTGAAACCGCTCTCGGCCGCTCAAGACACCGCGAGATTGATACCGTGGGACGAGGCTGTTTACACGGTCCACGATATCATCGGGGATGATACAACATGCCGGAACGCAGCACTCACGGGACTGCAGCCTTGGCTCCCGATAAGCGGCGACAACGAGCGACGCGGTAAACAATACACTCCACCGGCCACGCATCCCCGCCCATTGGACGTGCATTCACTCCACGTGGAAACACCGCGCCCAATTCGTACCATGTACGTGACGTCATCGCACCATACGGGTGATCATTCTTAGCTATCCTTGCCGAGAAAAAAACAAAAACATATTTGATGCTGCGAAATATATGCTGCAGTGCAGAAAGTACGCGCTCGGCAACGATGACACCACAATTTTGTTTGTGATTCATTAAGCGATGATAGAACATGTACAGAAAACATGACGGACGCCATGATGGTGCCCTTTTGACTCTCTCTGTTTGATCCCATCAGCTCGTAGCGGCGGCTGCGTTCCGCGTCTCGTCATTTCCTGGGACCTTTCATTGGTTCTCCGCGATTGGCGGTTTCAGTGTTCGGCAGGAAAGTGAACTCACATATACTTTTGTTTTGTGTGGGCAAATGCGAACCATGTACTATTCCAAACACGATAGGTAGGACCACACTGTCAGATTTGTTGTAGTTGTTCCTTGTAATGTAATTGTAATTGCGGTTGTTGTTACTGGCACGTTATAGGGACATCGTCTAATCAATTGCGCTCTCTTTCTCTTTCTTGTGTTGTCCTGTTTGTCCCCGTGTAAAGTTATTTTTTGTTAATTTTTCATTTTACAGAAACAACAAGTCGCTCTATGTTTTTGAAGTTATTTCAAAATGGAGGCTCAAATAAAAGTATATTTTGTATTGAATTCTCCTGATATAGTTTCGAAGTACCCCTTTAATGATCAGATGACAACATCAACGAAAAACACTCACATACGCTTAACGTTTCGAAAATTGCAACACATATACCTACAGTCACCTTGAAATAAGAACAAAACAAAAATCTTGCAAAAATAACTGAAAAACAGAATTGTGACAGTCGACGTCATAATTGGTCTGTTGTTTTTGATCTCGCAATCCGTATTTAGCTCCACAAAACTTTTTTTTTTTCATATCATACGTGTTTTTGAAGTGCCGAAAAACCTTTTCCACAGCTTTAAAGCGCCTCATTTACCGAACAATGCAGGAACCATTTTTTAAACAACTGGTTGTTGTACAGTGCGTATCCAGCTCTTTCAAACAATCTTGTTGAAGAATTACCACTTCATATTCACTACTTTTTTACCTACTTCACGTTTACTTCTTTATTCATTTCATTTGCATACTTTGAAGCGTTAAGAGAGACACACTCAAAACTCACTCATTGTGCCACAGAATGGTTATACTGTGCATCCCAGCAGCGGCTGTCCGGAAGTAACTTCCGAGGCCGCTAAGCCTGCCGGATGTAAGAAAGACCAGAGGAGCCAGAAATTATCTGGAGCAGACGGCTTCAAGTAAACCAGGAAAAAGAAAAAAGAAAAAAATAACGCCGCGTCGTGCTCACCCGAACGATTCTCCAACAACGTGTTACGGATTCGGGTGTCCTCCGTTGCAGCAACAGTCGGCAAAGAGCGCAAACTACGGCCCCTAACCGGCCAATCACAGCGTCGGAGTGAAACACGTGACATCGTATACCGTCAGAGTGCGCTCCTGCCATGGAGAGCTGTCACGTGCTTCCTTCTATTGCTCTGATTGGCTCACGGGGAGCCTTAACGTTTGCGCATTGTCGAACTAGGCTGAGACGGAGTGTGTAGCCTAGCCGCAGCCATCCGAAGCCAACGGCTCTCCAAAGGCTGCGGGCGGGCATTACGTATCAGTCGGGCGAAACGGGAAGTTAAAAAAGCGGTATGCATTTGGGGAAAAAAAGAGACCGCGCCGCGGAAAGAATTTAAGTCGGTGCGGAAATGGAACAGGATCGGGAGCCAACTATATAAGTTTGAACCGCACTCGCCAGTCTCTTCGCAAAACAAAATACTATAACAACATCGAAGGAAACGAATGTTAGCTTCTTGTTCTTCGAGTCGAGCTCCGCATATACTTCGTTTCACGTCCGAGTCCGAACGCGGCCAACAATCCGAATGGATCGTAGAGTTGCTCGTGTGTCCTTTAGAGGGTTTGTCTTTCGGATGCGCTGTTACGTCGAACGTCGTGAACAACCGACTACAGCGCTAACGGCAGTTCTTAACTTTGCGCGTTTGTTTTTGCCGGCCAAACCAATCGCGGACAGTGAATGCGTCGTGATTCCACACATTTTTTTCTTTCTCTGTGCGTGGTTGGTTCAATCGGCGATAGCAGACGTACAAAAACGACGAAGAGGGCCGTTAACAGCTTCTACATTTTTCATCCCTCCCAACATTCTGCCCTCCTCACTTCTCTTTCTCACTTCCCGCCAGGGGTATGTTTCACCAATACCGACATTTGTGATCTAACCTAAAACACAGATAAGTCTAAAAATCGCCTTTAAAGACATGTGAAAAAAAATTGTGCGTATGACGTCACAGCCGCGTGACGTCACGGCCACGCGGCTGTGACGTCACGCCGCAGCGGTGGCGCTGCTCTCGGCACGGCGCATGCGCAAAGGCTTGACCTCCGCAAGTTCGTCTGCTTTTTTGGTAGGGGTGGTGGTGACGTCAGGACGACGCAAAGCTCTGATTGGCTCTGATTGGACGGATAGTGGATAGACCTCAAAAGCAAGCTGCCTGGAGGTCTATACCCACTATCCTTCGATCAGAGCCAATCAGAGCTCGACGTTCTGACGTCACCGCAGACCCTGCAAAAGAAGCAGACGAACTTGCGCTCCGCATATCGTGTCTGCGCACGCGCAATGCCTACACCTGGTGTGGGCAAAGGCGGACTTGTCTGCAAACAGCGTCTTAGTCTATATATGTTTTATATCGAATTCGTCGAGCCAATCGCTACGATCCACGCGAAAGGTTCAAGAAATACCGAGACTGAACTAAAATATTTCTACCTAAACACATATATAGTCTATGGTGGGAACACGTAGAAGCAACATACTAAACTTAAAAATTGTTTCATTTTTTTTTATTTTTTTTACATTTTTGCGAATTTATTGCGTAGTTTGCACCGATTGGTCTTCCGAGTACTCTGTAGAAAAATAAAAGCAGATAAATAAATATATATATATTTTACATTAGAACTCACGCACAACTGACACAACAGGCGCTCCGCTTCGCAATAATAATAATCATAATAGCCGGCAATAAACAGCAATTTGAACCCATATAAAATAAACGTAAAATCAGACGCGTTTGTAAGCGCATAGGCAATGAACACGAGACTGACCCGCGAACGCGCCGGTTCGTCACGCTTTATCGCGGCGAAACAGTTTCGACAAAGTCGTCACACACTGGAGCCCGCCATTTGACACCTTGCCGTCGATCGGCCGACTGACGCGCGTCGTTGCACACACATATAAAAGAACAATAGCACTCAGCGTGTAACAAACTAAGAGAACCCTAAAAAATAATATAATGCCAAATTGAAGCTCAAAAGAAAAAAAAAAGCACAAGAAAGTGAAAGTGAGAAATCGTAAGAAAGTGAAGGCTTAGAATGTGAGTTCTCACATTGACCGGGCGGGTCAAAGCGGCGACTCGCGCCGTGTCCCGTTTTTGTTCACGAGATGTTGTCTGAGTGGCTGCGCCGATAAAATAATGATATCATCGCGGTAACAATATACAACGCAAGAAAAAAATAGATATATATATTGTGACCTAAACACGCACTTCGAGCTGCCCACAAAGAGCACCGAAAACAATATAATAAAAATAACGAGACAAATAATATAATAAAAAATGATATCGAACTTCCAAGGACAGACTCCGCCCTCTTGTCTGTCGCGGCGACATCTCATCTGGGAGAGATCTAGCGTCGCCGAAAAATATGTAGATAAGTCCAAAAAAATGATCGGTTTCCCTTACGCTATCTGTGATATCGCAGAAACAATAATAACTAGTGTAACCCTTAATTGAGCATTTAAGCTTCTACGCCTCCGCGGGTGGTGAAACAAAAACAAAAACAAGCAGAAAAGCAGCGTTTCAACGCTGCCTACCTGTTCTGACAACGTACCATGCATAACGAGACAAAACTAGACAAAATACGACCCGTTAAAAAAATAAATAAAAAGCAATACGACGACACAAGAGAGCGAGTGAACAACAAAATGGCGATCGTAAAAAGCTCGACACGGCGCCCCACACCAAAAAGTATAACAACAAAACAAAGGGAAAAAAAAACGGAGTACCACACCTTATTTTGTTGACCTGAAAAAAGAAGGCTCGCCTTTTTTAACTTCCCACCTGGGGAAGGTAAGGACAACCTTTACAAAACTCCTCTCTCTTGTCTCTCTCTAAACGCTTTTTCACAGCGCCGCCATATTGCCGGTTATTAAGCCCACTCCCTTCCACGTGGCATATAAATAAATATACATGAGCCTTCGCGCCTCTGGGACCGCTGCTGTCAACGTTGCTCTGAGCGTGCTGATAAGTACGTAATGATATGGCTTTGCCTTCTAATTACTCTATCCAAACACTAAATATTTCGCGGACACTATTATTCCGTTGCTTTTAATTGTACACTCGAACTTTGGCGACTGTCCCCTTTGTCCGTTGATCTTTGTTCCAGCTACGATAGTGTATACGTTTCAAAATGGAGCCCAAATAAACGGGGTCAAGTTTGCATACAAGCACTATCAACGGAGGCGACATGCTAATCGTAAACTAGATTATATGGTATCCTTTCGACTTTGCTCCCACGTGGCTGTAAATCTCTCCGATGGCGCCTAATCGGCTAATTGAAGGGAAAAGGTGTACGGCAGTACCTCATAGAGTGAACGTTACGTGAGAGAGGCTCAAATAAGATTTAACTATTTGATTTCAAACAAGGCGCACTCTAAAAAAAAAAAAAAATCTGGATTGTTTATTGTTTACTTACTCTCCTTCCAATCGGAGCCGATCGGAGCTCGGGATCGTTCTGACGACGTCACCGCCACCAGTGCCCGAAAAGCGGACGAGCTTGCTCTCCGTATAGTTGTTCGCCGAGTTCCCTCCGTAGGTTGCGGCGACCCGTTCTCCCGAGTGGTGCTTTACGGGAGAGCAGACACACTCCGGGTTTCTTCAGCCGCGGCCACACTGCCAACACATCGTACAATACGCCGTCGGCAGACATGTCCCAAGCATACTTATGCATGAAGCAAACACGCTTAAAGACATGCGTGAGTCATGACCTCACATAATTACGTCCTCATGCCTGCAGCGAACACGTTATGGTTTTCGTTTTTAGCTTTTTGCGTGCGTGTAGGTGATATAGAGACGTAGTTTGACTGCGGCTTTAAAGTACAAGCCCATGTTATGACCTATATAAAGAATGTACAAAGAGCACGACCTTAAAAACGTACATTGAGATTTTAAAGACAAAGGTAGGAAGAATTATTGTTTGAACAAATGAGCAGCGAAATCGAAGCTGCAGGAGCGAGCACGCGTTGCCTCTATACAACGCTTGATGGCAGCAGTTATAGCACTCGCAAGAAAAGCAGGCAGCTGCAGGCACGCTCTACGGTCACTAAATACACTACGCAGTCAAGTATATCGGGGGGGGGGGGGGGTATTTTGCTGGTTGAGTTGGATGAGAAAAGAAGATAGATAGAGGGTGTAGAAACGTTTTATAGACCTTTCCAAAAAAAGAGCGTGTTGCCGGTGCCATCTTCAGTGTTCGTGTGTATGACGCGTGCTTTCCTCGCTTTCCGAAGCGACGAACACGCACGTGCTGAGCTGTGAAGATCGCACGCTGGACTGTGATTTAGAAAACATTGGAAAGGTCTATAGACCCATTTCGAAAGTGTGACCTCTGTTGGGAGCTGAGGAATCCCCGCACAATGGCGGCGCACAAAAGACACCGCCAATGTTGGAACCCTAGAAAATCCGCTAATGCCATTCCATTCCCAGCTTATGTAGTTTCAGAATGTCACGTTTTCGTGGTGTCGCTTGTTCCGCCATTGTGCAGCGCTTCGGACCTTTTAACAAGAAGCGCGTGACTTTCGAAAGGGGTCTATTCGCGGCGAGAAGTTTGGGTATCCCCACCTGGTGGAATTTTTTCGCAACCCAAAGTGAGGATACTTCAACTTCCTCCGCTGGTGCAAGCACGTGCAGTGCCAAGCTCCTATGCAGTTTGAAAATGTAAACATAAATGCCTGGATAGCACGTGCACTGTCCATTGTGAAGCAGAGCCGTTTATTGGGAGAGTTTGGCCATACATTAGTTTGAATAGGCGAGCATCTCTGAACCAACCACAGGCCTCGAAACAGCCCCTAGCGGTAGTCGTCAGGTCTAAATATGCGACACGACTATAATTTAGCCCTTTTAGC
The DNA here is from genome assembly GCA_037355805.1 of Ixodes ricinus. Taxonomy (NCBI): domain Eukaryota; kingdom Metazoa; phylum Arthropoda; class Arachnida; order Ixodida; family Ixodidae; genus Ixodes; species Ixodes ricinus. The sequence goes on along the minus strand of JAZHYW010032029.1, from coordinate 34,480 downwards.
GTCGCTAGAGTGAAAAGGTATAACTCTCGGTGACTGAAAACTTGGCGTATGTGAGGTTTTCTTCACGTCTATATTCAACAGCAGAATGAACGAACGTGTCCACTGCAAGCCAGGGCCGACTATGGCTAGTAAACAGCGTCTCAGCTCGAGACTGGGGGAAAGAATAGCACTGCCAAAGCCAGCGCACGAGCTGAGCGGGACTCAATCCGCGTCCCGAGACGCTCGCGTGCTCCAGCCTTTATGCTGTTCTCTTTCAGCCAGTCTCAGCTAAGACGCTGTTCTACCTGCCGGCCCAGAGCAAACTGTCACCAAGACAACTGTACCGAGACGCCGAGATTTTCTATTTCGCGCTTTAAATGTCGTTTTCAATATTGGGACGTCGCGTCGTGCTGATTAATTGGTCGACGCTAGATATCACCCTATTAGTTTAGGCTCTAACCGCGAGGGCAGTATTCGGCGCTGGCGGTGACCTTTGCTCCGCCTATTGGCCAAACTCTCCCAATACACGGCTCTGTTGTGATGAGAACAGAAGCGCCCCAAACAAACCTCTCACCGCGTAGTAAAAAAAAAAAACCAAAACTGTGTTTTTTGCGGTACATTATTTATTTTCTTCTTTAAGTGAAGAATCAAGATATATGTAGGTGCATTTTAGATGAAATATAAGTTACCTCATCAAGATGTAGACAATTTAAAACTCCAAAAGCGTCGAATCTTTCTCCGACAACCAAATCTTTTAAGAACTACTTCGCGCGGCGTATAAATAATGCGCAGAACTTGCCTTCTGGATGTGAAAAGTAAAATGCGGAGAGCAGGTCGTCTGCTTCTGTGCAGGAGTTTCGGTGACGTCAGATCGACGCTGAGCTCTGATTGGCTCTGATTGAAAGGATATGGGTAGACCTCAATGCTACGTGCCTCGAGGTCTACCCACTATTGTTTTTTCCAATCAGCCAATAAGAACTTCGCGTTCTGAAATCATTGGAACCTCTGTGCAAAAAGCAGACGAACAACTGTAAAACTACCCCCCCCCCCCCGCCCGAAAGCACTGACAGCTATCGTGAGGACAGGGGCAGCTTGGACACCCCTTTAGATTTTTTTAACGATGCAGACGTTTCTCACGCAAGCTTCCTCGTGTGCCCTTTTTACTTGGGAGTCCACAACAAACTTGCGCGTGCTTTGTGTAAAAAAAAAATCCCTTGGCACGCACTTTTTTGTTTTTATATTGTCGGTTTAAAATATATTTCTAAACGCCTCCTCCCCCCCCCCTTTTTTTTCCCCAAAAATACAAAAAAATGTAAAAAAGCCGGCCAGGCAGGTGGCAAACTGAAGTGCCGATCCTTGCTTTTCTGCGACTCTAGGTGAAACGGCGGATAAAAAAGGCGCGTTCCAAAAACTCCCTTCCTTCAAACTTCTTTCCGCGCAACGCTACACCGTCGCTCATTACACCCCGGTACAAGACGCAATCGCCCGATTCGGACGCCGTAAAGCGGCCAACACCATCCAAAGTCAATATCGAGCTCGTGCGCCTTCTCGAGCCAATGCTCTATAAGCCAGCTGAACGCGCGTTCCAATTCCCAGATGGCCCGAATGTGTATACGGTAGCCTGGCGAGATGGTTTATAAATGTCCCACCCCCAGCCCGCATCGCCTCCGATGTAAAGCGCCTAGATTCATAAGAGGGGACCAACTGAAACCACGGGGGAGCGTTTGCAATGAAATGGCGGAGGCTTCCTGCGCAGATTGGTCGCAAGTGCGCATGGAGGGAAGCGGGTGTAGACGCTTGCGGACGATCGACAGGTTCGCCGCCTCTTCCGCAGCTTGTATTGCAAACGAGGCGCATAGACCATCTGATTCCGATTGAGCGGTCGGAAACACTCTGAAGTCCAGGCACCCTGTTCGGATGGAGGAAGCTTATGCGCTTTTGATACGTCGAATACCTGCATCAAGCAGAGAGGCTACTGACTTGTAATGTCTCGGGAGGTTGTTGGAGGCACTGTCGTGACGGCGATAGGGAACAACACGCAAATAGCTACTTTTTTTTATTATTATTATCATATTTTTTGTAGATTTGTAGGGACGGAGAGCGCGCTGGTTTCCGGTTTTTGATGGTACGGTGCGAGCATCAGTTGGCATGCTTTGGGAGGAGGGAAGGGGGGGGGGGGGGGTTTGATGACGTGTCACGTGGTCCTTTGTGTAGAAGTTGGGAGTGTCGTTTCGAACACGCTGGAGTCAGGGTGCAGAATGAATTGTTTCCGTTACGGGGATTGATTGATGTCACGCGCCGCGCATTCGATGTTGTGAAATCATTTTCTTTTAGAGTATTTTTTGTTTCGTGCTTTACGCTTATTTTATGTTGAAACAAATTTCGAGAGGCTATTTTTCCAGCCTATACAAGATCTTCTATTTTTTTTAAAATATATTAGCAACGTAGGTGTTTGTCATTTTTTATGTTGTTTATGCGACATCGGTAGTTTTTGTAATATCACAAGTTAATTGTATTTTATTTCAAAAATTTATAATTTTAAATATTCGCGTGATCTTTGTTTTGCGTTTTGAACAACCATTTGCGGCCTACCCGTTCCTTGTTTACCTTCGTAAAGGTAAGCAATGCAGTTTTCCAAGTGTCGAAACGTTGTACGAGCACGAGAGCACACACAATAACCCAAAAATACTGCGTCCTGCCCCCCCCCCCCTTTTTTTTTCCGTTTCAAAATGAATATGGGCATCGTACCGGCGTGCGGCCACGCATAACTACTGCGTGATGCAAGTTAAACACCGCAGGCTTGCAGTCGTACTGCACTAGCTAAATTTAACATCCACAGCGTAAGCCGGTGTAGCCGCGCCTCAAAGGCAGACCGACCTTACGCTGTGTAAACACAAACGTCTAATCTGATTCTTTTTTCTTTTTTGAGTACACACAAACCGTCGATGAGCTTGGATTCGCGGAAAGAAAGCAGTATTCCGAACGGAAACCACAAGGACGGTAGGGCAAGATACACAAAAGATGGCAATTCCACCCAAAGATGAAGACGCTCGCATGCCCATGCATCAGAATGAAATGACGCCGCCTTTTCTTAAGGCGGAAGCAATAAGGCCAAGTAGGTGCGTCGGGTACAGCGAATGATGGCAATTTCTGCGACGCGCGTAAGCAGTCATTCCGAACGCAGGCTGCATTGTCAGCTCGCCCGCGCGCAACACGTGCAAACAGGGATAACGGAGTAGGAATCTGCTCAAGGACACGATCTCAAAGTGGCCGTGAAATTTCGAGGATTCTTATCTCTCTCTCTTTCTCTCTATCTGCCAGTCTCGTTATGGGAAATAGCAGTCCGGCGTGTTTCTTAAGAAAGGAAAAAGAAAGCTTCCGCTCATTTGAATAAAAAAAAAGATTTTCACGCCTCGTTTGGAAAGCGATCCGCTGCCGTATACCCTCGACTGCTTTCTTTTGCTTCACGCTACGCCAGACTTGTAAGGTACTCGCTACAAGCAATCAACCTACTTGTATGATCGGTTACTTTTTGGAGTAACTTCGTAATCATTAGACTACATGTACTAGGCAGTAATCATAAGGGTAATCTGATTGCTTTTGAAAGTGATAAAATTACTTGGGGCAGCTACTATTTTTCCCTCCACTTCCTAATGGTACCCTTTGTTTCGACAACCTTCCTACAAAGCGAATTAAGTCTCCGACGGCAAAACGGTCTACCAAAGGTGGTGGATTTAAAAGATGGGTAGCTTGTAACCCGATGATGCTAGTCTAATAATAAACCGTACTTAAGGAACGTTTTCAAACCGACAGAAAGATACGCCGTTTCGAAGCTGTAAACAAATCGGAAAAGTAACGGTTAATTTGTCAACTAACGATCAATTACTTTTCCTCCCCAGTAATCATGTAATCTATTTGGACACGTTTTCAATCAAGAGTAACAGTAATTCTAAGCAATTACGTTTCTTTTCTTTTCTTTTTTTGTAATGTGTACAAGACTTGTCCTACACCGAAAGCGATCTGCGAGTTCACTTTCTCGCCGAACACAGAGACAGCCAATCGCGGTGAAGAATCAAGGGATCCCAGTGAACGACGAAGCTTATGTTACGAAAGGCCCCGAAAAATGCGATGTGCGCAGAGTCACTGCGCAAGTGAAACGTCATGCTCCCCAACCCCGCGCGCATCTATTTTTTTTTTTTTTTGGGAGGGGGGGGGGGGGGGGGGTTTAGTTGTATTCTGAGCTTCGTCATTGGCTGGTATCCAGGTATCGCTCACCGTGATTTGTTGTCTCGTGTTCTGCAGGAAAGAAAACTCAAACATTTTTAAAACGTACACTTAAAAAATACAATAAAAAATACAGGGAGTCTACTTTTCCGCAAAGCACATGCGAGAGCCGATCCCAGCAGACGTTTACTGCGGTTGAACTCAATGTAAACCCAAGTGTGGACCTGAAAAAAAAAATACATAGGTTTATTTTGTTGATGCACATCATAAAGATGAATGTTAAAAACGGAAAAAAAACTTTAAGACAAGACGGTTTTAAAGCTCTAGAGCCCTACAACTCAATTAAACACGGCTATAGAACTAAGGTGACACAGAATCAGGTGTTTCAAGAGAGTCAAAACAAAAATAGGCAACTCGTGACACGACTTCCCATCGATTGCAGTCAAACTCGAACCGACGAAAGAAAATTAACGTTCAAACTAACGGGTCTTAGCTAATCGTTACGGGAATCGGAGTATATATATTCTTGAGTCAACAACAAGAGACGACGCTCGACCGCCGCCGAGACGCCGCCGCGGTCTCACTCCGCGCGTGAATACGTGATATGCCCAGGGACGGGACGCGGGGACGGGCGTTGCGCGGCTTCGCCCGGGGTGATGCCTTCAAAGACGGGATCGGGAGCACCAAGACCCTGAACTCAATAAGATCGAAAGCGTCCAGAGCCGGCGACGACGCGTAACGTTTAATTGTTATCCGGTTACGTAGTTTACGAGCCAAATCACGGACCCTCACGCTCCGGCGGCTCTCGCGCCGCGCCACGAGACGACCGTGACGACGAACGCGAACTCGACGTCGGTGGGAAACACCATCGCGGTTGAGGAAACTATACGGAGCGCAAGTGTCGTCTGCTTCGGGCGCAGGAGTTGCGCCGAGCTCTGATTGGCTTGGATTGAAAGGATAGTGGGTAGACATCAATGCGAGATGCCTTAAAGCCTGACCACTGTTTTTTTTTTTTAGTCTGCCAATAACAGTTTGGCGTTCTGACATCATTGCAACCCCTGTGCACGAAGCAGACGACACTTGCGCTCCGGATATATGGTAACTCGAATGCGTCTCCGACTAATGCGTTTCCCGCCTCGTCAAAAGTGGTCTCTTTCGCCTTATAACTAGGGTTCGGTGTTTTCGGTAGATACCGATAAACCCCGAAAATTAACCCCCAAGACGGTTTATTCAAAATCGGTGAAAACAGAAGAAAAAAAACGGATCAGAGCTGTTCTTGACTAAGAAGAGCCAAAGGTATACACGGGATGAAAATTTTTGCTTACAGTTTCGTTTTAACGTGAACCCTATACAACTAAAACACCCCACTGAACGTCCGTGAGGCTGCTTCATACTTCGGAACCACATCCCCATCCCATTTTCAGGCTCAAATACGTTCTCCGAGTATTCAGATCACAGCCGATGTTCTCTGAAAGTTGGCAAATCTCATTCTCGTGACTTAATTTTTCTAAAAACATAACTCCCGATAAACTCCGGTTGTTTTCTTGACACCAAAAAACACCGAATTTTGAAAAAAAAATCCGAAAAAAAAACTATTTTGAAGACAAGTAACTTCTTTAAACACGGAACCCTATACTTGTAGCGTCATAGATGTGTCAATGTTGTTGCCGGCCGCCATCTTGGCGGTGTCATAGCAGAAGGTGCACGGTTGCTATGGCAGACGCCCGTTCCGCTGCAGGTCGCTCTCGGATTCGTCGTCAGCATTCTCTCGTGCTTTTTTAATTTTTCTTTTATTTGCCGGGACATTCAGCATTAGCCACCAGGATCGCGGCATTCGACAGCACTACAAAGCGGCTTCTGCAGCGTAATTCGTAGCTACTTTCGACGTAAGAACGGGATAGGACGCTAAACACACTAGTCGAAAACGCACTCCAAGCATCGTAATCGAAAAAAAAAACACAGAAAAAAGCAGGTCCTCTTGTCCGACGAATGGTGTTGAAAATATCAAAGTCAGAGTCAAAGTTTATTAAGACAACCGTCAAGGAATACAGGTGCCAGCTGCCGAATCAGTTGAAGAGTGGAGATAGTGTGGTCCATACACGTTTGCATGTTGCCAGCTAGGGCTGGGCAATTGATCGATTCACCTATACCGATTTAATAATTCATGCTTTAATCGCGATTAATTTTTTTCTAACCGGTTAGTCGGTGCAAGTTTGACGAACCAAAAGAAAGTAAAAACATAAAACGCTGGCACCACGCAGACATGGACGCGAGTATAATTGTAAGAAGCGAAAACTTTAGGTAAAATTTTTACCTACTGTAGGGGTGAGATTTGTAACTACAGACAAGTGCAAAAGATTACACGTGTTTTTTTTTTTTTCTGGTTAGTTTAATGCCGTGCGAGTGTCCGCTTAGATCAGCAAAGATTATGGTGACCAATCAAAGGAGGTCGCTCTTCCCGGGAAATATCAACGAACCTCATTGCCTCATGCAGCTAAAGTAATACTGTGTGAGTGTGAGTGTCTTTGAGCTGTTCTTGACTACACATCGAGGTTGATTCATAATCAATTGTTTATATTGCTTGTTTGTCACTTATGCACCAGAAACAAAAGCAAAAAATAAGAGATGTAATTTTGACTTTGAAAGAGGTATTTGGCATGGAAATGAACGAGACCGAGTAATCGATCAATTAATCGATTAAAGGGTGGCGATTTATCCGGTTCAAAATTTTAATCCACGCCCAGTCCGCCTCGCTTCGAAACGTCGTCTGGCCATCGTGGGGTGTATATACTCTTGATCTGTTGAGCTTAGCGGAGAACGCTTGGAGAGTTTTGTTCAAATTCCCATTCTCGCAGCTCTAGAATCGAATGCATAAATCATCAAAGTTAATCGCAACCTGACGATTGGCTCTTTGTTTATGATCCTGCCGAAGATTTTCCTTTGTATACGCGGGCATGTCCGTTAATCGAAAGCGGGGTGTGCCGTTGTAGCGTTTATATACAAGCTGAAAGTGTTCCGAGACAAAGTGTTCTTTCAAGTAGCGTGGACAATCCGCTTTGAGCCCAGCCAAGACTTAAATGTCACATGACATGGTCTACTTTGATTGTTCTACGCTGCATCCTGTAAAATGTCGTCTATACTGTGTAAACTTCTCTGCAAAAAAAAATCCACTAAAAAAAGCACCTCCCCCTTCTTCCTTTCCCTTTCCAGACCTGGCTTATTGCTCTTCTTTCTTCGTGATTGCCTCTTTGGAGTTCCTGCGGACTAATTAATGCCGCACGCTGAATGGTTGAAGCTGTCGGCGCCTGTAGCATGCGAATAATTACGGACGCTTGTTTATAATTGTTCGCGCATTCGTCCTCGGAAACTAAAAAAGAAAAGAAAAGAAAAGTATATTGTTTCACACCTATTGTATATACTGTCTCAAGTACATTTACTGGCCCGCCTTTTGAAAGGAAATACTGCACGGTAACACCCCCAACGTCGTGCAGGAGAATGCATTGAAGAAACCAAACAAAAACAAACAAACAAAAAACAAGAAATGAGCCAAAAATCTGAAGGTGGCACAGAGAATAGGTCTAGTGTATCGACTTCTCGATCTCCGCGGTATAGGATCTACACACTGCGCGTGACCATAAACCACCTTCGCCACGCCGGTATATTGTCTCAGCGCGTGTGCTATTCTTCATCGTAAATCAAAAAGAAAAACAAAAAAAAAGTAATAAAAAAAAGCGAGAAAGGCTATACCGTTGCAAATAGGGGCCTTCACGCCTCGAACCCAGAGGACTCCCACTCAGTTTGAGTGCGGGAGTCGGGAATAACAAAGGAGAAGGCGAGAAACAAAATAATGCAAGGGGCGAGGTGCTGCCCCGGAGAATTTCAATTTGAATTGGGCGTTACCCGTGACTTTGTGGGTCATTAGCGGCTGTTTAGAGAATCGCGGCGCGCGCGCTCGGGGCTTCGAAAAGCGACGACAACGCGAAACGAGAAACGGTGCCGACTAAGACCAAAATGTCAGTGTTGTGTTTTTGTTGATTTACCGCTTGTCAAGCGGTGCTGTACGCAACGGATTTTTCTGGACGCGTTTGACGATGAAATTTCGGCGTTGCCTGATTTTCTACATAAGATAGTAGGGTCTGTTGCGGTCGAACTTAAACTGAAACGAAGTATAGGCCTTATTGTGCTCAACCTAGGAGGTTTGACTATGCGGGAAGCAAGTCGTCTGCTTCGTGCCCAGGTGTTGTGGTGACGTCAGAACGACGCCGAGCTCTGATTGGCTCTGATTAAAAAAATAGTGTGTAGACCTCAATGCTAGATGCCTCGAGGTCTACCCCCTATTTTTTCTTCCAATCAGCCAATAGGAGCTTGGCGTTCTGACGTCATTGCGACCCCCGTGCAAGAAGCAGACGACACTTGCTCTCCGCACAGGCCCGTTTCTCTCCGCTAGGGGGCGCTGTAGCGTCCCCGAGACGCGGCCACGAAAGAGGCGCCTCCGCTAGCGTCCGTGAGACGCGACAATTTAATGCTGACGTGATGCGGCGTCATAGCGTCCCGATATACACGTAAACAGCGTCTGTCGACGTTTCTCAGCGTCTGTCTACGGACACTGACGGAGCGTTTGAAAGGACGCAACGCGACGCACGCGGGAGACGCGACCTAAAGATATCCGATTTTGCTCGCGAGGGGCGCTGCTCGAAACTTGAGAGCTACAGGTCAACTGAATTCTTTACGTCATCTACCACGAGTACTTCATCAGCGTCCAACAGGGACGCGTGTCCAATCGGTGCTTTCCTGTGGAAACACGAATCACAGCTGAACGCTCTGCAACGTCCGGGTATACGTCAGCCGAGTCACAAACGGGTGGCGAAGAAAAGCTCACAGGAGAAAAGCTCACCGCAATACCGGCAGGTGCGGAAAAGATAAAACTTTCGGTGAGCTTTCGTCCGCATTTGCTCAAAGGCCGATGAGCTTTTCTTCGCACCTGCCGGTTTTGCGGTGAGCTTTTTTCCGGCGAAACTTTCTCCGGGATTATCACAAACACTAAGAAATAATTTATGCTGCCGCGGTGCCTATGGGAGTAGTTCTCGACTCAGCCGCTAGGGACGCGACGCTTGCATTTCCCCCTCAATACTGTTACACTTTGCATTGAGAAAACCTGGTCAGGAAGGTGCTCAATGCACCGCAGTACATTATACGTTTAAGCAAAGCGGGGCTTGCTTGTGCGTGTGTGTGTGTGTGTGTGTGTGGTTGGGGTTTGTCCTGCAATTCGGATTTTGCAATACACTATAAGTGACTAAAAAAAAAATCTTTCGTAGCCGCACACATGCTTACGCGGTGCGGCGAAAAAAAAAGACAAATAACAAACAAATAATCCGAGTATATACCAGCGTTATTACTAGAACCGAAATGACAACAGGTAATGTGTGCTGGTCGTCACCAAGCAAAAATAAATAAGCAATTAGCACAAAAAACAACAACAAGAAACACAATGGCGGTTTCAGCGAAAGCCAATCATCAAGGCCTCACTTTCCTTCAAGGTCACATCCGCGCAACAAACACACACACAATGAAAGAGGTCAGACAGTCTCGTCATAAAAAGAAAAAAAAACAAGAAACCGGTGCAGAATTGTGAATAATCGCGTCGCTGATCGTAAGGCGTTATCGCACGGCCACCCCGAGGGTTAACCTGGCGTATCCCAAGACAGCCGGGCCTGCCCTCTTTATCGCCGTGACGCTACGAGGACGTCGGGGAAACATAACTTTCGATTATTAAAAGAGTTCGGCTAGCCGCGTGCGAATCTACGGCGATGTTGTGTACGAAACGATCGCGTGAGTTTCGTATACTCACTGACATATGCTAACGGCAACCAGAGCACGGACAGTGCCGCGTCATATGGGAATCTACCTTTTGTTTGTTCTATGTAACGTAGAAATTTACGACCACGAGGAAAAAAAAAAGACTGAACTACTAAACTTTGGCGATGTTGTGTACGAAACGATCGCGTGAGTTCGAGTTCGAAAGAAAACCAGAGAAATGGTGCCATCCTCTGAAAATTATCCTTTTAGTTGTTCCATACTATTCGCGGGCGCCATATTGTGGCGCTCTCATTGGCTCCATTGGTGTCTCCAACTTGTCAGCGGAAGCGGCCGGCAGATGGAGGCACCCTATGCGAGAAGTTTGGATATCGCCGCCTGGTGGAATTTTTCACAACCCAGAGTGAGGATACTTCAACTTCCTCTGCTGGTGCAAGCACGTGCAATGCCAAGCTTTTATGCACTATGAAAATTAAAACACAAACCCGTGGGTAGCACCTGCACTACCCATAGTGAGGAAAACAGTAGTGACCCTAGCGAGCTTCTCACCGCGATATTCACCTTTCCTGCGCCTATCCCCCAGTCGAAAAATGCTGAGTCAGTGGGTTATTAGGCATGCGCAGCGTCTGATATTCAGCGGAAGAGAGCTACTGCGCATGTTCACAAGGCGTCTGCACAGCCCGGTAGACGAAGATGTCAGGGCGAAGAAGGTGATTGCTAGTACGTTGTAGAAGCTCAAGTTCTCAGTAAAGAGCAACGAAAGAAAGCCTTTGTTATCTAGAAGCGTGTATATGTGCTCAGTCCGACGACCTATACCTCAGAATTTCGTCGCATAACAAATGTAGGTAATTGTCAACAGAACGGTAGCCCGAGTTTCGTATGCGGCAAACTCAAAAGGAAAACTGGAGAAAAGATTCGTTATCTGAGCGTTCATTATATTTTTTTTTCTTGCGTCGTACCCTTGAACCAAAGAAAGATAGTTCAACACATCTTTTTATCTAAAGGTGTATCTTGATTTGTTTTGTTTTTTGTTTTTTTTAACCGACAACGCATATTGTCTTTTTTGTTCTCAACGATGCATGCCTTTGTATGGCGCCCACACAAAACGTCTTACGCGTCCAATGCGAGTCACGGTCAAGCTCACTAGAGACAGCCTCTCATTCCACGGGCACAAAATCCTTTCAGAATTTTTATCTTACATCTGCATCATCAAACCTTTTGTTTGCAATTCGAATCTGAACGCGAGCAGAAGCGAATGCTTGTCCACATCGAAACGTGTAGACTTTCCGAACACATGAAATACTTATAGGGTGCCTTCATGTGCGCTTTGCTTAGGATGATGTCATCTGACCATTTGGTTCCGAACGCTTTTGTTTCGTTTTTGTTCCTGAGCGCAAGCAAGCGCGTCTCCCCGCACGAGCTCTTGACATTAACTACGGCGGCATTCTGTGACCAACTATTTTTTTTTTGCATTTTTCTCGAGAGCGCGTGTTGTCGGCATCGGAAACTGCAAAGATGGTCGTCACTCTAAGCAACGGGCACATGAAGGCACCCTAGAAATGCCCCATTCTAAGCACTGAATCAGAACGCTGACAGACGCTGTTTCAACGCGATTGGGAATACTTATCGTTTTTTCTCAGCAAAAGGGATATCCGTTAATGCCGGATTTTGTGCGCATTCGCACGCCCTGATATCACGCAGTGGCGAGGGTTCGAACTACGCTCGGTGTATGTAAGTGGAGTTGCGCTACCTCCCCTGCCCACTAAGGGACCGCAGCGCCACACGACCACACCATCCACGTCACAAGTGAATCTATGGAAATGTGGAAGGCTGTACACTCGGTATAGTGCCCGGAAATATAAGAGACCCGTTTTGAGGGCGCGGCGTAAAGATGTCTTGGAGTGCACGAGCGCTCGCACACCATAAAAATTCATAATCTCCCTTGTCTACAGAACTTGAAAGGTCAATGGTCATGCCGTACAAATGGCATGACAATTGACCCATTCATTTACTACTGCAACCAGTTCCGACGTGAAAGAAGGAGAGGATTATACATAATAGTTTTTAATAGAGACTCAAAACGTATCACACTTTTTTATTTATGTGTTTATTTAACAACAAATTCCGTCCGCCTCTAAAGGGGGGCGATTTAGCATCTACAATGGTGAATAAATCTGCTTTTAAATGCCTCAAAAATTTTTAAAAGAAATATTTAATTTTATATTTTTTGGTGGCACGAAACCTAACAGTTTTGTTTTATGATACAGGCGTGCTGGACGCTGTGGTAAATGTCTTTACTTTGACCAGTCCCATGGCACATGCTCCACCTGATAAAATAACTTTGACTTCGGACGTCGTTATCGTGCTTCGGGCGGTTTAAGGTCACACGTTTCTAGCATGCCAGTTGCTGTTGGCAGGCACCTGCAGCATCAAACGAAAATAAATTGCACAACAAAACGTATGCTTTTTTTTAGATATTTTTATGCGCGTTCCGTTACACGAATCACAATCAACGGAAGTGTGAAGTTTAACAATGCCATTACATCTACCGAGATTCCGTCGTAAGGATTATCGTTAGCGCACGTGTCGTGTTGGTGACTTTGCTTGGGGCTATGAGGAATTCCGACAACGTCGACGTACCTTCTGGGCGAGCGTTCTGACAGAGAATAACAGGTGTGTTCGTATGAACTGAGACGTCGGAATTGCGGGCTCAGCATGCTGTCAGATGCAATCCCTATACAAGAACGATTCAGGAAGCGATGTCCTTCGGAAGCGTACGAGTTGTCTCTAGGCATGCGCGAGAATCTGGCACACGTGGCTCCATGCTCATGTCTGTTCCTACCCATTTCATTGATGTAAAAAAATAGCAAAAATATTACGACACAAGCATGTTTTGAGTTAATACTATTTAAGCACTCAAAAAGGTTGAAGAGTGAATTTAGGGCTGTGGAATTTACCGATAAATGAATGAATTTGGGTGTTTAAATGGCGCAGAACGGTTCGACACAATGTACTAAGAAGAAGGTGCGTATGTGATGATATGCGAGCATCTTAGTATGAAACATGCTAATTTACTCATGCAAATCAACGGCATCGAAAAACATCTCTATATATTTTTTTTTCAAAAGTGAATAAAATATATATATATGTGTGAAACAAGGTTACCATTATCAGTTTGCAATCTCTTGTGGAACAGATTACATTAGATGAATAAATACACCGGTGATCACTGTGTTTATTGTAACACTACTTAAAGCCGATTTATGGCACCGATAAGCGCCGAAAATAAACTCCGAAAACCGAGAATCCCAGCATGCATGACGCGTCGAGAAAGGTGTTAATCCGCTCGTACACGCATTTGACCCCGGATAAACTGCTATGTTCAAAACCAGGCGGAGGAAGGGTGCAATAATTATCTACTATATTCTTTTCAATAAAACCTAGGCAAATCATCAGAAGTTTAAATGTTTAGTTTTCTATCACACACACATTAATAATTATTCTTTGAAATTTATTTCAAAAGAAGACCTATTGTTTCTATACTTTTCCCCGAAATTCGACTTTTTTTTTTCTGTTGAATTCGGGAACACTGTTCTTGAAGTCGAACTTGGTCGAATTTTGTCGAAACACGGAAGGTTCGCCGAACTTCTCGGAGCGCTCGAGGTTGGACGAGAGTTGGCGACACCCGTCCCCATAACATTGTTTTCCGGTCGCACCGGCCGCGAGAGACGGTGACCCTCCCTGGTCGTAAAAAGAATTGTCCGCCGTTCCCGGAGATGATTGATATTTGTGGGGCAAGGTCGCGGCTCTCGCGCGACCACCCCGACCAAGAACGCCGCGGGATTTGCATCTCGTTACGAACGGCAAACGACGAGAATCGGATTACTCACTTCTGGGAAACGGCTGCCTTTGTTGACGTCACTCAGAACTGACATGAGGCTACTCCCCCCCCCCCCCCCCACACACACACAAACACACACAAACACAAGAAGAAAAAAAACGGTACAAAGCGGTGCCAAGCGAGGCTGTTTGTTCACGTGACCTAGCCGGCCGGGCAATCACTAATCTTTGACCTACCGTTGTCAGTTTCCGTGGAGTTTCTTTATTCCGAGCTAGGCAATCACAGCTTCATAAATGCAAGGCGAGGCTTCTTGCTTTTTGATTGGCTCTCCGGCGATGCCTCCATCTCATTGGCTGCAGAATAATAATGGCTGCTCGGGACTTGCTAAGCCCTGTATTTCTTAAGCCGTCCTGACTATGCAGAACGCAAGTTCGTCTGCTTCTTTTGCAGGGGTGACGCCAGAACGCCGAGCTCTGATTGGCTCTGATCGAAGGATAGTGGGTACACATCGAAGCAAACTGCCTTAAGGTCTACCCACTATCCTTCAATCAGAGCCAATCAGAGCCAATCAGAGCTCGGCGTCTTCTGACGTCACCCCTGCAAAAGAAGCAGACGAACTTGCCCTAAGCATACCTTTCCAGCGCTCCACAGTCCGGAAGACAAAGATGGTGGCACGCAGACGGCGATCATTCCTTTCAGAAAACGGACTTCTGGCCGGTGCCATTTCAATTTTCGCTAGTGTCCATGGCACGTGCTTTAACCCACTTTCTGAAGCGACGAACAGGCGCGTGTTTGGCTGTGGAGATCGTGCACACTGAGCTGTGACCTCTGTAAGCGTTTGAAACGGTCTATCCGCTCTTTTTCGCGTGAATTTGAAACGTGGTGGAGCCAGTGTGCAAATAGCCCCCAAACACTATAACTATAACGGTTCTGAACTAGACGGCACGGGTTTTGCAGTATTTGCGAAATCAAATATGCACGCCATCTTTTTGAATGATGGCCACTCAGACTTGTTCACTGTCGTGATAAACGAATGACGACTAAAACATTGTGAAGGCCAACGAATGGTGAGCAAAACAAACTTGAAAATATACGTGGACCGGAAGTGTGACGGGGCTACCCAATAGGTGGCACCGCTGATGAACTGGAAGTGTGTCAGGCCACACAATAGGTAGTCCAAATATAGAAGGGCGAATACGCCAACACATCTGATTACAAATAAAGCTCGCGTCTGTCCACACCAGGGTTGGGCACTGCCTGCGCGCACGCAGAAGCGAAATACCGTAAGAGTTGAGTTAGTCTAGGTTCACACACCTATCGTTATTCAACATATCCTTGGGAATACATAAATCAGCCCGGGTTTGGTGTTTTCCTCAAAGTGCTTTGCTGCACATACCTCGTTGCTCACTTGGAACCCTATTTAATCTTTGATACTTCTGGTTTGTATACTCTCATTCGGGATTGTAATGCTTTTTGTTTTGTTCCCCCGCCCCCATTTTTTCGGTAGTCCTATGCTAGCACTGAGGAGAAAGGGTCGCGAATTTCTTCCCATTGAATCGTACTTTTTATATTAAGGACATTCTGAACCATGATACCTATACGGTACCTGGATATCAGCACTCACGTATACCATATTACTTTTACAGTAACTCCCGATGTTACCGAGAATGCTTTCTCGTATTGCATACTGCGCTTAGCTTAGCTCATAGTAAGCGTCAGAGCGCGACATACAGGCAATCACACATCACACTAGATGGATTAACGTAATAGTTGTGTAAGTTGGACTCGGTGTTCTGTCGCAATCCACAACCCAACGCACACGTCGTTTAACAACACCCGTTTGAGCAAGTCCTCGGCACATCTGCGCCTCCAAACCGTATACGGGGAAATAGCAGCGATGCGTTAACAAAGGAAGAAGAAAAAGTAATCATAGCGGAAGGTTCGTCACAGCTGTTTTCGGAGGTCGTTATGGTAAAATAAGTATTCGAGAGCCGCATACCGTACTCCTGACGCAACTCAGAGCGCTGGGTTGGCTCTTACGAGAGAGATATATACTCTGCGTGAATATGTCTTCCACAAACTGTCGTTAAGGAAAATAAAGTTGAAAAAAGTTCGTAATAGAAATAAAATAAAAAAGTACCAAATATGCCAAGCGTGGTAAGTTCAGCAATTGCACCATCCATCAGAGGTATGATGTTGTAAAGTGACGTTGAAATTCTACTCTACATTATGATGGGGTGAGACAGCTTTCTACGCTTGAAGCTGCATCCGTAGTTTTCTTCGTAATTTACGTTTTGTCATAGATGTACGAGACTTCGTCAAACCTAATATATCTGGAATCGGTATGAAAAATACAGTCGTGTTAGACTAGGCGCGGTTTTAGCATCTGGTTCGAAACAAGCTGTGCGCTGCAGGCAATGAAATCAATTTTAATGTACTAAAATCTTCTAAGCACTCGCGTGACTCAACACGGTTGCGTGTGCGAGTGGGAAGCCACATATGCCTCGTCATTACAGTATGACCCTATAGTCTTAACACTAAACACGATCTAAGTTTGAATCAGCGTGTTAAGCTGCCAAAGAGCTATCCCCAATTTCAACTTCATCTAAACTTCGTTTTATGTAAAGCATACATGATTAAGCTCCTAAACGACTCAGATTTCAAAGAATCGTGATGACGAAAGTCCTTGAAAATAAAAAAGAAAGGCTACCTTACCGCGTAAAATTGTGTTTGCATGATGCGGTCAACCCTGTTCGCACAAAATACAGCCTCCGGCCTAATTTACAAAAATCCGCGTCATTCTTTCAATATTAATTAATTAATAATCGATTTAAAAACGCAAAGACTGAAACGACGAAACCAATTGAAATCTAAAAATTACATCATCGATTTGTTTTCACCTGATATTTATGCGAATTTATAACTACCATGACGTCACAACACCAGGCACTCACGCATGCGTATTAATTCCTGCTTGAACGGGGAAGAAATAAAAAAAAACTTTATGTCACGCACACCCTTACTGTCGGCTGCTGTAACGGGGCGTACGTAATCTCGCCTATTCATATAGCTATCGAATCGTGATACATACGCGACGTCATTCAAATACTTCGGGACTGCCTAAAAATGACCGCGCTGCCACCCTGGATGGATAGACGGGTAGACAGGTATTTAAGATTGCACCCTTGCTAACGGGCAGTAGCTTGCGCCACCTAACCTAAAAAAATACTATCTTATTGATAGCAATGCGTATTAGTCTATCAATGTTTGACGTAGCTGTCGAGGAGTTCGGCCGAATCGAGCGTTAGGTAAGCTATAGGGGCATTGCGCGTTGTTCCCGATAGCACCAAAAATCGCACGTAACCTCGTCTGCATCCGTTGTGACGTCCCGGCCACCATGTTCGTCACGTTACGCGATCAACAGACAGGCGTTTGATGTGGAAACGAACTGTATACTATTCCCTGAGATAAGGCACGCACACTGTCGCACAAAAAGAAATTCGGCCGTCAGGAAAGGATTGACAATGGACAGGATGATTTCACGTGCATGTGTTTTGTAGTATATACCTATCGCTAGCCTTGTATCATTTGGCCGCTACTGCGTTGCACTGTGTCTCTGTGCCGTGCACCGTGGAAACGGGGATCATTGAACACGTAACTTATTGATCATGCTTCGACGTGATCGTTGTCGTTCATTTTTTTTTCTCGATCAATATGTAATAATACGTATTGATTAAAAGAAGAACATCTATATATTAAGATATGTTTAAAAAACATCTAAATTCGTTTCAACGTAGTACTAGAAGCGAGGAGTGCTCTAACCACGTGTAGACTCCTATGAAGCTGCGAGCGTGGAAAAAACGTGGTGTCGCTGTCATCGCTTTGTGTGGAGGATTCGGTAGATCACTGCTGCGAGTGCGCGTTTTAAAGACTAGCAGACGATAGATCCCTGCGCCGGCTGCGGCCGAACTTAATGTATAATGGAGTATGAGTCTGTCCGATCGTAAGGTACGGTCAAGTCTGGTCGACGTCATCGGTCACGCTACAGGTGGCCACGCTCGACCGCCGCCGAGCGCAACCTTGGGGCGACGCGGTGTCGGACGAAGCGGCTTAATGAACTAGACAAAGGGAAGACTACCGCGACACGAACAGGACGAATCATCTCACGAGCGAGGACACATCTATGACGGCCGTCGTGTTTCATTCTGGAAGTCGGGGACTTTCCAGTCGGTTTTGTTGTCTATATATGCGGTGGACTGAGGATCCTAACGCGGGACCGGGGATGCGTGGGACCATTACGGGAACTCCAGCTAGACCCATTGTTGTGGGGGATGCAGCGAAATTATACGGTTACACGTCGCGGAAGTGTGCGCTACTGGTGGTGTGTGCGCTGAAAAGAATGCTCTCGCGGTGTGCTTTCGTGCCGGGATGACTATAATCCGAATTCGATTTCGTGTTTGAGTAAAATATTTTGTACGTTGAAAAAGCAGTTATGAATTGTCCCCTGGCCTTGACTGGGACGCGCCGACTCTTTTTGTGTGTGTGTGTGTGCTTTTCTATCTTAATTCATGTAGTTACTCCACCCCCGCATCAAAAAATACTTTTAACTTCAAAGATACTTTGCGATACCGATGCTCCATACAGTCAACCGTGTAGCCGTTTTCTGCGTAGATGGGATAGTTTTACGTCAATCTGTTTCGTTACGACGTACGTTCAGTTTATGTTCCGTTTTAAATGCATTACTTTGAAGAGGAATAGACAAACAAAAATCACAATGACCGCTTTGTATACGTTTCAAACAAAAACAGAATTCGTTCAGCAACGAAAAGAGTTTCGTCGAAGATAGATTAGAACTCAAAACACATACTAAACCAACAAATCAACCGTGTTTGTTTTCATTTAAGATTTACTCCGTATTGTCCGAGCACCTTACTCCAGAAGGCACTTGCAGAAAAAAATAATTACGGTTAAAGAGAACATTACCGCACTTGACTGTAGATTCTAATGCACAATAGCTTTATAAAAATGTGCACACACTCGTATGTTCGCGCTCGTGAGGTTCTCCGCAAATTTTAAAAGACCTGATTTTTCGAACAAGACATATAATGCGGTTGTGTGATATCACCATCTCTTTTTAATCTTCTTAAAGTGACACAAAGTACTATTAAAGGTAACAACAAGCCCACCTCGAGCATTTCTTTACTTCATTTCACTTTATTACATTAGAGACCCTCTTCACGGGTATTACATAAAAAATAGAGTTAAAAAAAATCGAAACGTGGGTATTAGAACTAAAAGTCTTCAGAATGAAAGGTGAATTGTTACATTTTCTATAAAGGTAGATGCGAACGTTTAAAGCCCTTATTCGTGAGACATTGACAAATTTTGCGGCAGTATATATATTTTGGTTAGACCTGAAAAAATCGTCACACGTAGAACACGTTTTGAGTTGGTTAATCTCTGCGAAATTTTATATGCACCGAGGCTCATACTGCAACTTCCGAGGAGAGCGCCATTGGTTGTGGCTATGGACACGTGATCGTTTACGCCAGCCAATGGCAGTGCGGAGCCACCCGCGAGGGAACTCTGCCGCGGCGGTGACACTAGACATTGTTCTGTCGGTCGTAATCCTTTTGCGTCGTACTTTCGCGTCTCAATTGTGCGTCTGATGCTCTCCTCAGCAACAAAACAAAAAAAAAACGATGAAAAAAACAAACAGCAACTCATTGTTCAAAAAGATGTTCGCAAAAATGATGTGGCAAAAATGAGAATGCCACGTTTGTTAACACAAGGGGGGCTATCCTCCCTTTCTCTAAACGACACCAAACAAGCAACAGAAGTTGGGAGAGGACAGAGTTCAGCACAAAAACCAAAACCAATTGCTGTATCGAAGTCAGTGACCCTAAAATGCGACGACTGTTTTCGTCCCGTTCATTTTCCAGACCGCCGGAACACGCGAAGCACTTGCTGCAACCCGTCTCGTCCTATTACATGACACGAGAATCGCATGTTTCCCTCCGACTCCTGTCGTCTTGAGGGTTTGATGCATGGACGCCATTGTGCTAAATAAGCTCGCAGGCTCGAACAAGTTCTGGCTAGTTTCTCTTCTGCTAACCGCTTCACCGTATACTCTCGATACCCTCCAAGATGGCGTCTTACCCAAACGTGCCATTAGAGAAAGCAGACGACACCCGATCGCCTTGTTTTGATGGCACCCGGTTGGGAGGTCGACTTGGGTCCGGTCAAACGCCGAACTTTGTAAATAAAAATGTATGTTTTATACCACGTCACAATAAACATTATTAAGGTTTCCTTCGATGCCCGAGAAACATAAAGAAAAAAAAGTTTCGGTCCGATCAAGATTTTTTAAACCACAGAGAAAAATAGATTTCAGAAAATGGAGGTGTTTATACCCGTTTTCACCTCAAGAAAAAAAGTAAGTTTTGCGTCATTGTTCATACGCGGCGCGAAGTAGTTCTTACGAGATTTGGCTCTCGGAGAAAAAAAGCGATGCTTTTGGCGTTTGGAACGTGTGCGTCTTGATAAGATAACATTTATCTAATCTAAAATGCACCTACATATATCTTAATTATCCATATAAAGAGGGATATTAGTAAGGCTCCGCGAGGAGCCGGACTACTTTTCTGACTACGGTTCTTGAGGTGAAAACAGGTATAGAAGGCATTAAAAAGACGTTTTGGGGAGGGAAGGCGAACCTAGTGTTTATCACCTTCCCCGGGAAATTTAGATTTTATAGAGGTTAAATTTACGGTATTAGGTTCTCAATTAAGAATTGAGCACCCTAATAATACATTTTATAGAGGTTAAATTTACGGTATTAGGGTGCTCAATTAAAAATCATTCCATACTTTAAAAAAAAGTAGCTTTTTGAGTCAATTTTTATACGTTGAGGAACTTTTAAAGTCATCGGGACATTAGTTAAGCAAGTCGTCTTCTAGCTAGACCCCGACAACGAAGCGTGAAGCTTCGCCGGTTACGAATTGTAGCATGTGTAGGTGTGCGTATACGTTTTGCACTGTAACAGTACACTATTCAGTTGTGTAATACCTATTGGTTAACGCTACGGAAGACGGTGTTCTCTTCGCATGGACGGCACGTCAAGCGTTGCTAGCTGAGGAATGCATTGTGTTTAAACCGGATCAGACCAGTGTAGAGCATTTAACGTCACCTATGACGTCACTCTCTTGACTAGACACGCGCAGACGGTAGAGTTAAGACAATGAAAGTTTAACACTTTGTATCCTTACGCGTAACAAGCAGAAGGTTGCGATAAAGCAGACGGTTCGAGGAGCGAAGCTATGGGCAGAAAGGTCGTGACGGGAAAATAAACATTGAATAACCACCTTTTTCCTGACGGCCTTTCGGGCATATAACAAACCAAAATGACATAAAAAGAAAAAAAAAACGCCTAAAGTTTTTGTATTTTGTATTGTGTATATACATGTGGGATATTTTGTTACTGCGTATCATGCTGCGAGTATCATGCATACAGCTGTCACGAGAATCATTCCGTGAAATTAGCTGACAACAAAACTATTATTTTTAGTGTTAGAGAAACAACAAAAAGTAGGTGAATAAAACTTTTAAAAATTAATAAACGGTCAGGTTGTTATGATATTTAATTTTTACGGGCTATTTTTGTTTTCATTTCTTTTTTGTGCCGATCTGTGTGAGGCTTTAGGTTCGTGGCGGAAATTTTTAGCCCCCGTATGGCGGTAGAATAAATCTCACACCTCACATTTTGGCGTGCGTCTGAAATCACTTAGTACATAGATATCCGTGCGTACTTGCCATGTAAACAAACAAGCAGGCGTCCACGTTAACTTCGAGCCTAGCGACCGCCATCTCAGACGAAAGCTGCAACAACACGCCCGTACACTTTCAGACAAAACATAGAAGAATATAAACATTTCTTTCCCAAAAGAATAGCCATTGTTGTTCGAGAGAATAAAATACGAAAAAAAAAAAGCCACAAAACAGTTGTCAGAACGATGCGTTGGCGTCTTGAAATGCCGCGATCTGACGGTTCGCGAAGTCTAAAGACTGCGGTTACCATGACGACGGGACACCTGCAAGTGCGAATGGCACGAGAACGAATCTCAAGCTTCTCGGCGTTCCTAGCGCGGACATTTGGTCGGCGGCCGCTTGCAGCTTATTAGCTCACGCTAGCTCTACAATCACAATACAATACAATATAATACAATACAATTCATTTTCGTTTTTGAATACATTTCGCTCTGTACCCACGTAAGCCAAGAAGGCTTGTGTGTGGGACAGAGAAGGGTGTGCTTTTTCAAGAGTAGATACGACGCAAATTTTCACATGTAACGCGGAATTAACAAAACCTTCCTTATAGCTTCTAAAATAAAATAAAAGGCACGTCATTTTACTGATGCACCTTTAATGATTTACTAATAATCTTAAAAGACAAGTAATGCTCAAAAAAAAAAAGATAGTAGCGCTTACAACTTTGATGTCTCCTTAGCTTCGCTATACGGTTTCCTTACACTTAGTGACTCCAGTTACACTGTACACGCTGCTGGAGCCTTCCTTGTATGTGTGTTGTAAGACAAGTTTACGAAATCAATTTAAACAATGAAACGCGAGGAAGCATCTTTTCAATCTCAGGAACCGAGGCGATCCCAAACCCTAAAGGACGGGATTCTTGCGGACCAGAGGAAACTCGATGCAACCTAAATGTGGCCTCTAAGGAGGGAAGAGCCTTCGATCGCATTTGAGAAAGAAATCTCCAGGTTACGGCGGGGCGGAACGATTCGACTGAAGCGAGACACTTCGAGAAAGCCTCGATCGCCGGCCACGTCATCGCGATAAGAACACCCAAAAGAAACTTCCCAAGCACAGCAAAAAGCGGCGACCTTAGCCCCAAGAGGTAGCACTCGACAACGACGCGACCTCACACTTCACGCG
The DNA here is from genome assembly GCA_037355805.1 of Ixodes ricinus. NCBI lineage: Eukaryota > Metazoa > Arthropoda > Arachnida > Ixodida > Ixodidae > Ixodes > Ixodes ricinus. The sequence goes on along the minus strand of JAZHYW010032029.1, from coordinate 11,673 downwards.
TTCCAGAAACGAGAGCGACACAAAAGAAACGCAACTCGGCGAAGGAGCGAGCGATTCGGAGATGGAGACGATGATTGACAGATAGATAGGCCGCCTTCCAAACGATCGTGTTTCGCTTCTGCTCTTAATAACCTTTTTTTTTTCTTTTCTTATCTTAAGTGAACGCCGCTGTAAAGCGTAAGTAATTGCCAAGAAAAGCAAGCGGTTCTCCCCGCTATCCCGACAAGAGAGCGCAGGCAAAACCACACGGGGACCACTTGTCCGTCTTGTCCATTTCGAGAGCTGAGGGAGTGACCATTGAGAGAATTCTAATCTTCTCCAAATGACGCTGTAACTATACTCTTGTTTAAATGACGCTGTGACATACCGGCGCTACGATCTGATGGCGCCAATCAAGAAGCACCAAAGGTGCAACGTCATGGCGCACAAACGCGCAAAGGCGACGAGGGCTGTCAGTCATTAGTTGCTACGGTTGGCGCAGTTAGTAATCTTTCTTAGTTAGTTGCATATTTCGCGGGCCAAAGTGTAAGTTTCATAAATACGCCAAGACGCTATTGAGGTGCAAAAAAAGCAGCACAATGTAAAAAGAGTTTAATAATTGGGACTGTGAACGGCCTAGAACATGTATACACCTCTTATGGCCCTGCGATGGTCTACAACCTAAGCTACTCGGCCGCCAGATCCAATAACAAGCCAGTTAGAAGTCACATGGTATATTACTATAGTCGTGCACTGATACGCGCGTTGGGACAATATTGTCACGCGCGTCGCCGAGCGAGCGCGTGCCTGGCCGAATGGTTCACCGTGCTTGGCTTTCGCGCAGGGGCCAAGCACGGTAGCCATTCCACCACGGTAACCATTCCACGCACACGCTCGCTCGGCGACGCGCGTGGCATTCATTGGGTTCGAATCCGGAGAAGATCCTCTGCCCTCTCCCGTCGGTGTTGGGTGGCGAATGTCCGCTGCAACTCGGCCACACAGATGTCCCTCGTGACGTAAACGAAGCCTCGTGGTTCTAGAACCACTGCCTCGCAGTACCCTCCAGCGAAAAGTAGAAGGTTATGCGAGCACTGCTCCGCAGTCCATCTGTTGTGGCACGCCCCACGCTCGTAGTGTTGGATCCAGTCCTCGACGTCCTCGTGGATCTTACCGTGGCTCGAAGTCGGCGTACGACGACTTCGAGCTGTTCTCCAAGCCACACAGACCGTCGAACTGACCGCCCCCCACACCATCGAAATGTCGGTTCGCCTATGACGAACTGAAGTACCTAGGCCACGTGGTTAGCAACGATGGCGTCCGCCCACACCCAGAGAAGACACGCGCCGTCACGATATTTCTAGCGCCGACAGACAAGAAGGCTCGTGCGAAGATTCCTTGGACTATGTGCGTACTATCGGCACTCCGCCTCATTAAACAAGTTCGCCTCATTAAACACTTAGTTTCCTTCAGTTATTCGTCGCCTCATCAATTGTCATTCGTGACAATATACCACGTGGCTATACCAACTGACTCCTGATGGGACCCGGCTACCCATTGTCTATGCGGTGAGCTAGTTGTCTGCCTTCTTGCGCAGGAGTTGCGGGGATGTCAGAACGACGCCAAACTCTTATTGGCTGATTAAAAAAAAATAGTGAAAGCCGTTTAGAAATCCCTGTAACGCCGAATTAGAGCGCAGCTCTTGAGGGAGGAGGAGGGAAGGGTATTGGGTGGGGGGGGGGTCACGTGACCTGGGGGGGTCACGTGACCCTGGGATAGCCTGGGGGGTCACGTAACCTGGGGCGGTTACGCCGACGGCGACGCCGACGGCGACGCCGCTCAAGCCGGAAACGGGCGCCTAAGAGCTGCGCTCTCAAATAGTTCGTAGACCTCAAAGCACCTAAAATTGATATCTACCCACTATTTTTTTCAATCAGCCCATATGAGCTCGGCGTCGCTCTGACGTCATCGCAACTCTTGGGCATGAAGCAGACGAATTGCTCTCCGCGCAAGACCATAGCAGGGTGAGATGAGTACAGGTGCTATACCTTACTCACGTTCGGAAAAAGACGCATTCAGTAGCCGTGTACAAGCTCCCAAAGATGGGAGAAACCGCTTCCATAAAAAAAGAGGATATAACGTCAGCCGAAAAGATTAAGAAAGAAGCGATAACGCTAAGCTGGAACGGCGATCTTCCCAGAACCGGGGCAACTGAAGATATCGAAGGTGCCGGAATCAAGCAGTCATCAGGCCAGATCGCGCGCAAACGTGTACATTAAAACCGTTTGACTGCTTTCAGCAGCACTTCCGATAAGATATGAACTCTGAGGGGTTGTTCTTACGCAATTCGGCGACCACTGAGACTCTTCCATGAACGGCGATAAGACAGCGGCGCCAAGACCGCCGACGTTCCGTCTGCCAACACTCATAACGTCTCGGAAGTGCTGTCGATCGTTAAGTCTGCTGCGGATATTGGCTCCGCGGCCCTCTCACCGGATGACAGACGTCACTGCTACCGCAATGAAATACGTCGTACGCGTGCCAGATGTCATATAGTGCTCGTAACAACACGATAAGAATCTAGGTCTTCACGTACGTGACGACACATTGCGTGGTGAAAACTGCTAGAATACGCGTCAGCTGTCACGTTCGATTCGAAACAAAAGGCTATAGAGTAATCGATTTTTTTTACAAATAAGAGCACGTGATTGATTGAATCGTTTGCAGCCGATTGGAAACGACGGTGTCTAATTTTAACTCCGTCAAGCCTAGCATAAGTGCATGCGTATCACTTATGTTTCATTATACAGTTGTCGTTACGTTGATACGGGTAAGCAATAACTCGAAGTTCGCAGCACAAGTTGCGAGAGATGGCTTGGCATGCAACGAATGACGGAGCTGCCCGATGGCAGCCCCGGAATGGCGCCCAACCATAGGGGCTGAGAAAGTGCGTTAGCGCTTTTGCGATAGCCTGTATCAAACTAAGAACTCGCGGGAGATACTCCACTAACAAAAACAACGCTCCGCTGAATGTCCAAGGCACAGAGACGCGTTGGGCATTTAGGTGGAGTCGTTGTTTTTCTGGGCTCTAATCTTCACAAAAACGTTTGCTGAGAGACGCTTTCTCCGTTGTTTCTTTTTGACTCCATAAAGATAATGCGTTCCTACCGAGTGACGCCTCTATTTCTCTCTAAGAAATTGGAAATGGAGTCTCCTTTGCAGTTCTTATATTGCGACGAACTACAGTCGCACCAGGCCTCGGCACAATGGCGTAGCGGTATCACTGTGGCGTAAGCACCCAACGAGGAAGACGACCCAGTGGCGTAACTAGATATGATGGCGCCCATGGCAAATGAAATTTCGCGCCCATCATAGCCCATGGCAAATGAAATTTCGCGCCCCTCGCGTAGTCCCGCTGCCGTTTTTTTTCCATAGGGCACATGTTGGGTGGACTCGGCTCGGCGCCCCTCCGAGTGGGCGCCCGGGGCACTTGTACCCCCCTGCCCCCCCCCCCCCCCCCCTAGTTACGCCACTGAGACGACCTGCAGGGTTTCGTGGTGGTCACGGAATTTGGAAGTTCGCCATGAGACCGGACTTTGTGAACTATAACGAAAGATCGGTCGCGTTTCCCACCGATCCGTACTTATAGCGCCGCCTGGCAGGTGCTTCTTGAAGTATTGGGGACCCTCGCTGCGGCGGAAAGCGCTCTTCCTGATGGGGGTTACAACGTCGTCACTTCTGCGATGTTTCCACGAACGTGCAAAATGTGGCGTTGGTAGTATAGGAGCTGAACAGAGCCGCTTGTGTAGAGAGTTTGATCATTAATTAGTAAGAATAGGGCGAAAATAAGGGCAAATTGTTTCAATGCCCTTGGGCGCGATGATTGACAGCTCTTGTGGCTAACCACTAGCCACAAATATTCTCCGAGCGGAGGGAACGAGCATAACAAGTACCCTCCAATCACAATTTCTAGGTATAAGGATGTATTCGAGTATTTAATTTCGGCACATTAGAGTTAAAATTTTCGACTCATCGTAACAGAAAGGGCAACAGACGTGGCGTCGTCGACACAACGACATTCAGAACGCACTCAATGTTTCTTTTGATTGGACTCGCGGCCGCGGCCGCTGCCGTGGCCACAACGGAACGGATGGTAAAAACAGCAGAGTCGGCTCGTGGGAGTTTTGACTCAAACCCCGCACGCGCACCCCACATCCGCAGTTTTGCGTCATGTTTCGGGAAATTTTTCTCGGGGCCTTTAGGAAACCGTTGCCGTGTTCAGGGTACTGCACTACCGGAGCCCTTGAAGCGTGCTTTTAAGCGCGCGCCCCGCGGTCACGGTACCACCCGGGCGCGCGCTGAAAAGCATGCTTCAAAGGCCCGAGCAATTTATTTCCGCAATATTGTACTTAGGCCGTAGAGTGCTTCGCTCGCAAAAGCTAGAACACACCGTGATGCTCTTGTAGTGTAAACAGAGCGGTACGTACCCCTGCGTTTGTTTGAAGAACAAAGCGCAGGTAAAGGTCAGGAATAATCCAAAGAGGTCAGCTGAGTCACCGCTTTCAAGAGGGCTTGTATACTTTGTCGCTGTTCGTATACCGACGCCACCGAACGCCTTTTCGCGGAAGGTGACTGAGCAGCTGGGAAACTACGAACCAACGTGGAACGAAGTCTCTGTAGTATGCATAGAGTCGGTCTGAGCCACCTCCTCGGAGCCGCAGGTATACTCACTAACAATTTAAGAAACTCGAGGCGTGGAAAGTCTCGAGCGTCGTATTACGGCTCCGCAGCGGGTGAGAGAGCGGCATGGCCCGATAAAAGAACGCCGAAGAACGGACCACGAACCGAAAAGCGTAAGCATCATAAGCCACGTCGTAAAGTGTCTCAAGTTTGTCGGAAACCATGGTAACATCATTTAGTTCGATCACCGACAGGTCCGGTAGGAAACGGCGTGGCCAGTTTCAGTCAACGCTTCATCATGGGGCAACCAATCAGATTTCAGAACCGCCCGATAAGGACCGCCAGGAACCAATGCGGGAAGCAACGAACGCCCTAATAATCGGCAACACTCTCTCGTTTCTTTTTTTCGCTTTCAGTGACTCCTTACTATAGTCGTGGCCCAATATGTCCACACTTCTCGCTTTATGATTGGTTAATTGGCGTTCTGATCGTTAAATGCCGTCATTTCATGGACTGCGGATCCGTAACGCTCGCAATTGAATTGAAGGCAACCGTAGATGCAGCTTAAGGTACGAGGTTCGACCACACACATCTTACACTGGCCAATCAAAACAACAACAGCAATGGCAGTTTAAACATTTCGACAGAGGGAGAGTTTGTGTGCGAATGAATAAGCAATGAGAGCGTTTCAAGACCGCCGCGGAGTCGCAACGATATGGGAGGAGCCCAGCGGGCCGAGTCCCACAATTAGCGGCCATTAATGCCTGTTCAATAGCCCTCGTTAAACGGCCCTTAAATGCCCGCTCGGGCATGCATAGTCCCCCGCGTACGCGGGGAGCCAACATATATCCGCGCCACGCTCGATTGAAGCGATCGGCAAAAGCCCAAACAAAAATCTTCTCTGCTCCGTTTCACCTGTCGATGGACCGCGGCGGACCCTCGGGGCCATACCAGCCAATCCAGCACCGCGAATTTGTCACGTGACTAGGCGCCCGCAGCACGTAGCTGCGCTCTTTGTTAATATCATGGATGCCCATGTGTCATTGGATTGGCCGTGATTTCTCGTGGCGTCCGCTGCGCTTCGTCGCAAGGTGAGACGGAGCATAACCGTTCGGCGTTGCTGCCCGCGGAAGCTCTCGCGAGCTCTAAATTTTCCTAGAGAGGCAGTCGACGTGATCGGCAGTGTAAGTGTTAGTTGGAGGCCCACGACATACAGCTACACTTTGGCATTATTGCTAACCTGCGAACTGCGCGATTCAAAATTTCTCATTTTTTTATGCGCAGCTTGTGCGTGGCGAATTTGCAAGCTGCATCCCGGCAGCTGGAGGACTTATTGTTTGACTAATACGAAACATACTCCAAGCGCGCGGAATGGAACTGTCTCAGTTTATTCGAGACAATACAACGAAGACTTCCAGGGCTTTGTGTTTCCAGGGAAGCGTATTTTTCTGGTGTATACATACGTATATCCGATCAATACCTTCGTGACAGATCTAGATGGTGAAGACAATAGCCCCCAATACAGGTTCTGTTATCAAAAGTGGCGAGAACGTGAATCGTAGTAAGGTACGTTCCTGTGGAGAGGAGTAGTGACGAGCTAAGACAATCTTATCGTCTGCTAGATTTAAAATAAAAAATATTAGAGTGAAACGCAAATTCGTTTTAAGAAAACGTTAATACATGGGAAATGTAGTTTGCCCTGCGGGCAGAACTGTCGGTGGTACCACAGATTACACCGAAGCGGATTCTGCCGCTGCGACGTTGACATGTAGTTATCGGCAACGTTGACCCAATGGCCTGTTGCAGGTTGAGAGTAGCAGGGCAAGCTCCTCCCACAAAGCCCCCCCCTCCCAATCTGTCATCTGTAGCAAAGCTGAAGGCAGGAGAGAAGGCAAGTGGAGAAAAGAAAGCAACCAACTCTGGAGAGCAGAGACTGAGACCATCGTAGAAGGCTTGTCCTGCTATTCTAGAACTACGATACTAAAACTACGATAGACTATAGTGAAACATCTTATCGTTCTTCTAAGTGCAACTTATCGATGACAAAACAGCTTCGTATCCACGTTCGTGATAGCTCTCTCTTCGATCAGGGGCTGTGCCGCACGCGGCCGCCAAAAAAATTCGATGGCAACGAACTCCCATGACCGGCAGTAATAATCGTCTTTCGCGTAACGCGCAGCACGGGTTTTAATAGCGGTCTCATTTTTTCAATTAAGGGGAGAGGAGGAAGGAGAGACAGAGGGCAGCCTTGAACGCCCCTCCCTCCGTTCCCTCTTCCAGTAGTTGAAGTCAAGTGTGTGCCCAGCAGGGCAGCGTTCCGGATTTCAGGGGGGGGGGGGGGAGGTTGTAAGCTTAATGCAGAGCAACCAGTGGTGGCCTTTCCTTGATGAATGTGCCTTCCCAGCAGATCGGAAGGATAGAGTTGGCCCCGTTATCGGAACGGAACCGTTAACGGAGATGAAGGAGGTGCCGAGATCGAACGGTAACGGCCAAGACCTGTGTGCTGATGACGGTTTCCATTATGGTCTAGTGTGTTTCGCGTCCGGTCAACTCTCCTAGTGTTTTTGTTTTGTTAAAGACTGCAGAGCAAACGAGTCTTGAAAACGTTCGTCAGTTATAGTTACGTTAGAGTGATCTCTTTGTACTCCTACCCACTACTGTAGTTTATGCGGTAAAGACGTAAAAACTGAGTTTACTCTTGAGTTTGGAAGCATAACAACTTTCCTCAAGCCTGCTTTAGCGCAAAAAAAAAAGCATTTTGTTTGTTTGTTTTACCAGTAAATAGATTTTCTACTGCTCTGACTGGCGTGGCAGCGCAGGCTAGGCATAAAACGACGGCATATAGCAGAGGAATGAACTTGAAGATGCCATGTTAATCCCGCCATATACACTACTTTCTGATGCGAGTTCGTTGTTGGACACCGTGCACATATTAATTAACATACCGGCTTTCTACTCTATGAGTACGAGGCTCAGGAGGGTAATGGGCAAGGAACTGGAGCAAGATTTTCACTTAGTTGATTCACGCTTCAAAGTGCTTAGAAATAGCAGAGAACATGCAGGTAAACTGGTGAACTTTCAACGTCTTGAAAACGCGAGACCCAGGAACAAAAAATGGACAACACATACACCGATCTCAACACCTGTGTATGCGCTGCCCACTTTCTGTTTTTTTTTCTTCTTCATTTTTTTGTAAGATTGGGTTTTTCAAATGATAAACTGTCTTTTTTTCTATAAAGCCCCAGATGCACGGGTGAGTTCTTCATATTGAGACACTAGGAAATTCATCTTTTTAATGTCTCCATGACGATATGCGCGGCTAACGATTTGTCAGTCAATGTCGAACATGATAACGTTTCATAGAAAACTCTATAATTATTAACATAATTTGATTTTAGTGAGAGTTGACCAAGTATTCGTTTAAGTTGCAATCATTTTTGCTATATCTCTTTGTTTGATTTTGGTGACTGCTCCAGCTGTCTCTGGAGGAGAAGGAGGACTTCGTCAAGAATCCTACTACTTTTCTCTCACTTACTTCGTTTATTTAAAAAAATAAACTTGAAAGTTACGAGTAATTAAAATCTGTGCTCTGCTTCATGCAGCTTTTCGGCAACACCGTTCTGGCGATTCTGACCTTCGAGAAAGCCAGTACCGACGGCCTGGCAGCCTGCTTCTGGGGATGGGGGCTGGCCCTCACCCTCGGAGTCCTGGTCGCCGGAGGAGCATCCGGTAAGAAGATCAAATCAAATCATTTTGTTTTTTATTGCCGTTCTTTTGCATCTGCTCGTTGTGAAAACCCTCGAGCGTCCTCTGTGGCAAACAAGGCAATCGACTTGAAGACGGATTACTCTCAGAACTCGCTCATTAAGCCGAATGTTACACTGCTAGAAGATCATAAAAGGGACACGGAGATGCCTCAGTGCATGTTGGAAGCATCATCCACTTCGTACGGATGTGATCAAGCATGTCTTCACACAATCTTTTGTGTGATCAAAGTGAGAAGACAGTCATAGAGACATGCCGCAGACAGTGCCTGTGGAGTGTCTTTTGTATGATCGTGATCCGACAGCATAACTTGCGCTTTCCAGACAAAGCCAAGTCATGGAAGGCGAAGCTGACAGGAGCTCGACCGTCTGCAACTCTATAGCTGCTGCGCTTGATGCAAATCTCACGGACTTGGTCCGCGTATGCATATCGTTCACCAATTATTTTCGAGGCCTCTCCCCCACATGACAAAATGTACAATAGGCTGACATATAAGGAGTATTTTTTTCAACTTTTTGATGGTAAGGGTAGTAGACGACCCCTAATTCTTACACATCGTCACTTTCACCCTTATAGGTCTGCACGGAAATGAAATTAATAGAACAATATATACGGGTCGTCATGCAGCTATTGTCTGAAATTAAACACAGATCCGGAAATAGAGCGCACCAGCTCTGTCAGGAACTTTAGTAGTCGCTATAAACAAAGGAGCAAAACAAAAAATGAGACTAAAACAGCAGCTTTGACCAAGCCGGCTCTCAATCCCGCCCATAATAGATAACCATCAAGTGCCCATTGTTCAAACGAGGTTGTATTGAGCCTTCTTCTTCCATCGCATTCCAAAGTCTCAATCGACCTCCCGAGGCATCGAACAAAGAGTCAATAGATCACTCTTCGCAGCAGCGGCGTTATTTGGCATATACACGTAAGCTTTCGCATAAACCTTCCTTTCCAGACCTCATAGACTCGGTAAGAGTAGGAAGCTAACGGCGTAAATTATGCACCATATTCGGCTTCACGGGCTGAATACAGCATGGTCGAAGCTGCGTAACATGCAGATCTATTGTTCAGTCAATCCGTGTACCATCTCGCTTTCAAAGATGAGGAGTAATGGCGAAACACGAGCCATAGTCATTGCCAAAGCAATAGGCAATTGGGGAGTGTGAAAACGACGGCAAATTGTGAAAAGGCCGTTCCAAATATATTATACCGTGATAAACAGAGTGAATTTCTCGGTAACAAAGAAAGCTTTCCGAAACTTAGGGGAATTAGAAAATGCGTGCGCCCACAAACATTGCGTACACCGACTTACAGTTTAGTAAGGTATCATTTTCTTCGCCCTCTCATCTTATACCTTGTATTTTTTTTTGTGTGTGTGTATGTGCATGTGTGTGTTCTTTTTGTTTTTTTTTTGCAACGTCTTGCCTCCGTGTAATTTGAAAATACGCTGACAAACTTTAAAGAATATGGGATTTGTGTTAGCTAGCGCTACTGAACAAATTAGAACACGTCAAGGCGATCCAAACCAGCTCCAAATCCACCAGCTGACCTCTCCACAACACGACAACACATACTCCAGTAGCAGCTCAGAGCGATATGGCAGCCAATATTTTAATTTTTACCAAATAAAGACAACAACTGAGTCGCTTTAGAACCTCTCCTTTCGTCAGTACATGGCTTGCGCTGAATTCAAATCAGCGGCCATTGTAGAGGCCTCACTGGTGGGAGCGTACTACCTTCAAAAGCATGCAATTCGCACCACCGAATTCGTATTTTCTTGGTGAGAACAAGTAGTAATGACCACCAGCATGGTGCAATGACGTCACGTACAAGCCAGAATACGCTCACACTCCAATTCTAGCAAAACTCGCCAAGTTCGCGCACGTGACTCAAACTTTCCGTTAGGTCCATTCCCGATCGCTTCGTAGTGGCTTTCTAAATGCGTCACGCAACGAATTCTGAAAACAGTGGGGGCCAAGGAAGATCCGAGACTGATGACGCCAGGAGCTCGGAGCGCCAAAGATTTCACAATGGGTCATCATCACCGTCGGCCAAACATTTGACGCTCCCTCAAGTACTGGCCTACTACGCGACTTCAAGTAAACAGTGGGAGATAGACAACGCTCTCGGGGCCTCTTCTTTTTTTTTTTTTTCTTCCCGCTGCGATTGTTGAGGGCTATTCTGAAGAGGCCGCGAAGACAATTCGCAGACCAGGAAGTGTCGTTGATTTCGCCCACCACCGTATTAGTCACGCTTCTCTGGTCGTGAGATTAGGAGTGCAGATGATTCTGGCGGAAGGACTGTAACTGCCGGACTTCAATGATGGCCGACCCTCGATAGCTCATAGTTTCAAATTGTTTTCGGCGTTTAACATTATTCCTTAGAGATGCGGATCTTCAACGCCAAAAGACATCTTCTTCAGTACCCCCTAGATAAAAGTTCCCTTCTTCTGGTTCTATTATTATGGATACCCGAAGGCAACCACGTCACACTCACGACCGCTGGTAAAGCTTACGTTAGTGACAAGTAGATCTTGTTTTTTTATAGTAAATGACAACTTCAGAAACGCAGGGCGTACTGAGTCCCGAAGATCTTATCATCCAGCCAATCAGATTGCGATAAGTACGCCGAAGACCCGACCACGAAGCAAAGGCCACGTCCTGCGAGTCTTAGGTTCTCAGTGAGATAGAAAACCACTTGTGTGACCATGATCGTGTGGAGTAACCGGAATATCAAGAAACCAGAAATGAAGCTCGTAGCGAGCTACAATCTCGCCTATTTCACTCCTTCACAGTTGCATTTCTTGATCTACCGTGAAGCTATACTCTGCCGCGGGTAATCTCATTTTTCGTACTCTTGCCTTTGTACTGTATTGAAGAGCGCGGGCTAAGAGCGTGCTTCCTCTGAAACTGAATCCTTGTTTGCATCAGCAACACGAATGAGCCGCTGCCTTCTATAGTGCTTGAACTAATGGTTTGTCCAAGATGGCTGCCGTGGGACCATAAGTGTAGCCTTGCGAAAGTGTCCAGCAAGGTTAAAGATTAACGTCATGCAAGTATTACGTGAAACTTACGCTGTGTCGTGATTATCTAGTTAGCATTAATCCCCGCATTATGTTAACGACGCAGGGGCTCATCTGAACCCGGCCATCACGGTTGCTGTGACGACGATAGGCAAGTTTCCCTGGAGGAAAATTGTCCCCTACGTGATCGCCCAGTACATCGGAGCCTTCATCGCTTCCGTCGTCCTCTT